>JABASD010003531.1:0-19555 GCA_019776165.1 Pogonognathellus flavescens | reverse complement strand
ATCTTGATTCAGATTCAGACTCACGATCAAAGAATAAAATAAAGAACATAGCCTCAAACTTAAAAAACGCTTTCACATGTTTACTTGTATCTCTCTTGTCTAAAGTGACGGAATATCCAGTTTATGTATGTAAACTGTGTCTCACAGTTTACATATATAAACTGGATATTCCGTGGTCTAAAGTAAGCACAAAAGGCTTTGGTTTGAGACTTTTATTTGATTATACACTGACTGCTTAAATGTCCTGCTATTCTCTGACGTAAGTGTCTAGACTCTTACGTTGCTTGTGACAAAGAATGAAAATCTCTTTATTCTTTGCCACATTTTTATATTATTTCTCAGCGTTGCCAAAATTTGATGTGACATCATTAAACACTAATTATATAAAAATAATATTTCCAAGTTTAACATTTTGTATTCAATGGTTTTTACTTTTTACTTTTTCAGATGTATTGGCACTTGTGTATGAAGACCGAGTTTAGTACACTACAATCAAGATTGCTTCTACCTGCAGTTCCTGAGTAAGAATGTGATCTGATGAATGATGGTTACCTGTACAATATAATTTCATATCATTGTTATTGGTATGCACGTGTTATAATTATAGAATCAATTTATTGTATCAAAACTGAGCATTTATGTTTGAAGATTGCAATCAATGCATAAAATCGTCCAGCCGGTCCAGTAGTCACCAGAAATTATATTTACAACCTACATTATGAAAAATGAAAAAAACATTTTTGTGCAAAGTTATAATGTAATATAAAACTGACACATACTCACAATGTTACTCAGATAAATCTACTAGTCATAATTTATAATTTATATAGTTCATTTTTGTCCGAATAAGTTTAAGGGTACCTAATATGAATGAGTCTTATATATATATATATATCTCATTATTTTTACGTGAACTAATGGTGATAATATTTTATGGTCTGTATGTCTGTATTTAGAGAATCCTTTCAGGTTTTGTATTAAACAAATTGAAGGCTTTTTACTGATATTCGTTGTGTAACTATTGTAAGGTAAAAATATGTAAAAAATCACCTCAAATTGAAAGTTTTAACTAATTTTCTTTATTTCGAAGGCTGTTTTAGTAGTCGACGAATATCCACATACAAGAAATTGACACAAACTAAGCTAGCTAATACATTTACAATTAAATTAACTGATTGTTTCTCTATTTTACAATTTTTTAAAAGGTACCTACTTCCAAAACTTTTACTGTGAAGATAAACTTTCACTTCAATTTATTGTGTCGGTGCATCTGGCAATTGAAGAAGATGAACTGCTCAATTTTCCTCGAGTTTGGTTGTTGAAAGTAATGTTTCCTTGACGTAAATACATGCAGGAATTTTTCATAAATATTTTCTTACAAAATAAACTTGCAACTTGTTGTGCAAATGTTGAATTATACGATTTAAGTTTAAACTTTATACTGAAATTTCCAATATAAAATATATAATTTTCTTTTCTACAATATGGTGAGGAAAGGATGCAACTTTAAACGACATGATAAATCAAGATGCGATGGTCAATAGCAACTCCAAAAAATGCCAATATGTTATTGTGATACCATTATGTCTTGTGCTTGTTCAAGAAAAAATTAAAGAAACGCTTTCGATTTAATAATCTATGTCACAAATTAAAGACGCTCATTTAAATTTCCTTGACAATGTAAAATCCAATTTCATAATACAATTGATTTAGTAAAAAGCAGAAAACTTCATTTAACAATTAAAGATATGTGAATGGTGTAATTGATTTATCTCAATTAAAATTTAGTATACTAAAAATTTAGATTAAATTACAGATACCATGTGTGTCAATGAAAGCGTCTGATATGTGTAATGTTAATGTTTGTACATAGAATACCACGTATGTACGTATTGATTTTCTATACGAATTAAAGTTTTCAGTAATTTATGTCATTGTGATTAAAAATCGACTTTTCGATTATTTACGACAAATCTTTCGATCTTCAGTGTACAGTACAAGAATATTACACCAGTTGATGTACAAGCATTGTTAATGAAATTAACACAAACAAAATGTATGAATCTATACTGTCGTATGAATTCTAACAATTAGAAATTGTTGTCACGTATATAGTGAGGATCCAAACTCCTGTTTCTTGTTAAACTTACGGAGTTAGTAGTGAGGATTTTAAACAGTTCCAGCAAATGTCAGTGTAATTTCTAGTCAGTATTTTCTATTTACACATAAATTATCTATGCCGATGTTGTCATTTTTAAGAATTTAATTGACTCTGTAGACTACAGAACTGTTGGGGATTAAAAATATTATATTGTAATGTACCTACACTGAATGTTACAAATATTATAAGTACATTAATTGTAATAATATAAATGAAAATATAGAAATACTTCTAGATGTATGATCTTAATATTGCACACTGATATTCAATTAGAATTATGCGAATTTAATGTTTTCGTGTTAAATATCGATTCAAATGCATTTAAAACAAGTTTTAGATTATTTTATTTGCAATTGCTTATTAATTGGCGACTAATCCAGAATTTTTGCAAAAAAAGCTATACTACTCTATAATTAGTGTATGTATGTCCATTTGTCCGGCTGCAGTCAAAGCAAATAAAAAGGGATTTGCTGTTTAGAGCTACGGGGGTGGGTCTGTTCCCGCATCAGTTTCATGCTGTCATTGAGGGAACTTTATCTAATAATATTGTCTGTTTTTATCATTATAGTATATATATTTAGTATAAAGTCACATTTAAAGTGACGGTTAACGCAGCTAGTAACTCAAATTTTGAAATTCGAAATCTCCGAAGTCGCAACGAGTCGCAAGCTCGCATCGCCTGATAAATAACTATGAAATACGTAGATTATTTTAAAAGTAATTCGAAACGGGCCGGATGGGAACTTCAAATAGTTTGGACCATCTGAACTTTTCAAATGGTAAAGTGTGCACAGCTGTTCATAAACCAATAAAAAACAGTTACCTTTTTTATATTTTGTGCACTTCAAAATTTATTAAAATCAAATGCAATTGCATTTTTATATGTATTTTGATTCCCTTAATTGGCTAAAATAAAACTTTGGCCTAAATTAAAATTTGAAAATTAGTATTTTATTCGCCTAATTATAATTCATAATCAGTGTGTCGTGTAGGAAATTAGAGTTGTGTGAATCGTGATTGCCTTCGTATATTTGCTCCAATACCGTATTCCTACAGTAAAAATCAATAGTTTCTTTATTGTGTATATATCATAATGAAGCAAACTCTACAGATTCATGAAATGATGATTCCTCAGTTGGTTAATCAATTTAATACTGCTTTCTTCTTTTAAATGAATTTTTGTGGTAATGATGTTAATATTTTAATTGACTCACAGAAGAGGAAATTACGGATTTAGGGTAGGATGATGCAAACAGTAAATATAAATATACACCTACACTCTTTCACAGCCTGCAGACGTAATTTATTGTTAGAGTTTATATTTGTTTTACACACAGCAGATATCTGTATTTTGCAGGAAATGCTGCAACTTATTTACATCAATGAATTTTACTTGCAGCATTGTGTAGGTGTGTGTGTATGTGTGTGTGTTATATACAAGGCCACCCTACTATGGTATAGATATAATAAGGTGGCTCTAAGCTCTTAAACCAGAAGATTCATTTAAAGTGACCTGTATCCGTTTCAAATTTTTATTATGAACATGAAAGACTACCATCTCAAACCCATATAGGGGTAGCTCAGTCAAATGATCATACATCTTTCATATGGACATCTCATTCACTAAGAATATCCTATTCCCGTGTCCACAATATTGGATAGATAATATTAGATTATTACAAATACCTGTATTACACGATCTACACATATGTACACAACATACCCACTTACAATACCTTGCTTGCAAGTTGACACTGGGTACGGTTTTTTCTTGTCTTCTAAGACACTATGAAAAATACCAGTGACCATGGTTTACGATTCAGGATAGCTGATGGTTAGAAGATAAGTCATATAGATAAGTTATATAGTAGTTCTACTATACTTACTTGTATCGATATATATATATATTGTATGTTCTTACTTTTCTACTTTATGTGTACCAACTTTAAAAATTCTCAACAGTCCAATCATATAAGTAAACACGGAAAACATTTTGTAGTAGTACCGGTAGCCGGTATTTTCCGGTTGTATTTAAGCCTAAAGGCAAAGGTCGAATAGATAAAAATGTATAACATGTTTCGGAGTTTTTAATACCTACATAGCCTACATTCTAGTATACTTGTATAATAAAAATGTTCCTAAAATCAGCAGGATGAGTTTATGGGCGAAATATATTATTTCGGAGAAGTTACGAGTACCAAGTCATGTTTTCCATTTTGTTGAGTTAGGCAACAGTTGAATGCACCTAATAATAAATATTTTGCTATTTTGTTCATGTAGCTGGAAGAAATGTTTTCATTGGATAGTTTATTACGTCTGAGTAGGTATATTACATTTTGTAACCAACCGAGAAACTGCTACCGCATTCTTTTTATCTATGGTCACCTTTCCTTTGCTTTTGAACTTTCACTGTCGATTCAGCAGTCTTGTGTTAATAAGAAAACACTTTGTATGCAAATTGTGGAATTTAATATACCTAAGTATGTACTCACAAAATAAAGTAGGTCTACTTACTCTTACTCTTAGTGTAGTAATAGTGTTGAAATAACGTGGTAAAAGCAAACATTTTGTTTTTATGCCTTCCTCCTGTCATTTTATGTCAGACTCATCTACTGTGTGAAGTGTACCTATTATGTTTACATTGTTTACGCGTTCATTCATACTATACTGTGTGTTTTACAATGAAAATGTGGTGAAACGGTAATGAGTAATGAAGTAAAGCTTCTACTTAACCAAAGGCTGTTTTCACTTGAATTTTAAAACTTTATTTGATTAAAACCACAATTCAGCTCATGCCTATATATTCATGAATATATTTATTCATCCTTTTAGTATGAGTATAGCCAGAATAGCCTCTAACAATTTTACACTGTAAAATAATGAGAATTAGGTTCTTAGTTCTTAATAATATTACTTTTCTCAATTACAGCTTGGCTTCTGGGGGCATTCTTGTGCAAAGCCGTGGCATACATCCAAGGAGTATCTGTCTGCGCCTCCGTCTATTCCCTCGTCGCCATATCCGTAGACAGGTAATTTCTTCCTACTCTCTTACACTTCCTTAATTTGTAATTTAATACTCAATTTCATTCTACATTGTTAATAAACAGACGTGAAACAAAATCTTACTCTTTTTTAATGTAACTTTGCATTATATATGATACTAGTTTAAAGGGACTATAGACTATATGACTATACTATAGACTGTGTTTTATCCTACACTCCGAATAATCAACTGGAATATTACAAATATGATATCATTATAATGATACAGATATGATGTGGTGTTATATAAGCAACTGTACAAATTAAGTGCATCTTGGGCAAGGCATGCGTTCACTTTTTCTAACAATAAGTATACATGTGTGTAAAAATGCTTGACAGGGTTACTTTTATTTTTATTATTTACCCTTGTGTGCAATTAATAAGTGAAGACAACTTTTGTGACTGAATAAAAAATTTACACAATTTGTATTTCTTTCTAGCTTTCGACTACTCTCTGTAGACTTCTTCAGGAATGCGAATTAGTACAAATTAAGAGGAAGACTAAGACTACAGAGAATAGTCAATTAAAAATTGTGTTAATTTTTAATATTAACCCTTTAGTCACAAAAGATGTCTTCGAATGATTAATTTTAGGTACTAGATTTTTTATGCGTGACAAACATTGTTTTCTAATAAATTGTAAGTTGAAATGAACAAGATATGAATGGGTAGGTTTAGTTTAAGCTTTACAATCAGGTTTACATTTTGCAGGCAATTCCAATTCCTTTTTTGTCATTTGTCATTAGTGCCTCAGTCTTTTTACCTTAATGGACAAGCAATTTAACGTTTCGGTCAGGTATAGGGTACTATTTAATTTAGACCAATTTCTTTCGGATTGTACCTTGTTAATGCGTCATTAGAACGGGTTTTCCTTCCCCTATGATTTTACACCACAGACATTGGGGAAGAGGTACAAATCAATTTAAGAGATACAAATTAAATTAGTTGTAAACAGTGCGCTTTTACCGTTGTCTCATCCATTTTAACCGTGTCGGTCGACATTCTTTCTAAATCCATTAGTACTTCACTACTACTCTTTGTTGTATATATTTCGAAATGTTCAACTGTGTCTGTATACTATTTATAAAGTAATGCTTCACTACTACTTATATCCTTCAGGTCTTATACCGCTATTAAAAATTAACACATACAATCATACAACACTCAATTGCTTTCAAGGGTAATACTATTACTAGGTGCACTTTTATGTTTTTACAAACATTAGTACTAAACCTATTCTACGACAAATAATGTTGCTTTAAACGTGGTTGTGTATTTGACGCACTTCAAATGTACAAGTAGACTTAGATTGTACATAATATCTGTTGTAGCTTTTGTACAGGTCAATTTTTCATGTTACATATTACATAGTATATATCTGTATCTGTATAACTACATTTTGTAGTATCACCCCACACTTAAAAAACAAATACCAATACACTCTGGTCAAAAAAATTGAAGGCTACTACTACAGCAGGGAATTACTAAGCTTTCATTATTTCAATTAAACTGTCAAGACTGAGTCTCATCTCAAAATGAACGGAAGTTAAACAAGGCTGGTCATGGCATACTTTCATCAGAAGAATCTGTTAAAAGAAACATCAAGCAATTATAAAAACAATGAGTTAGGAGGAATGCTAATTAAGACTGCAGGCTCAGAGGTTCAAAGCAAGAAAAAAGCTCATTAAAAGTTTGCACTATTAAGGATCCGATTTCAAAGGATTCTTCAAGCCAAGTCAACTGATAACGTGTTGCACACAGAAAACAAAAAATAGACGTCAATTCATTCTAAAGCTGAAAGAGGTAGTACGTAGGTACATTGTATAAAGTAGTAAGTCGTAACTGGGCTCTGTATTGCCAACTGCCTAATTAGTACATTCAATACAGAAGCACACCTACATAATATGTATCTTCAGTGTCTTTCATATATTAATTAAATTTTGTTTAATCTTCAAAGTCCTGTTTGTATTTTTTCGGACTTTTTTGTTTGTGCTTAACTGTATAATTACTTACGAAGGAGCAATGGGTTCACAAGCATTACCAATAGGGCATGTCATAAACTGAGCTTGAACCATTCCCCCAGATTCCGAAGAAGGCCGAAAATTTGATGATTTTTCATTCCCCAAACCTATTTCAGAATCCTCGATACACCCTTGTCCTTAAGATTCAATTATGTATAACTGGTATTGTTTTACCTAGACGCACATTATAACACGTGTTATAATGTTCGTCTAGGTTTTACACAAAAATATTAGTTTACAGGTTTGTTTTCCTAAGGTACAATGAATAAACATTAACTAATATTATTATATGAACTCAAGGGTGTACCCAGGAATTTGTAATGGGTTAGGCACCAGTTGTCTGGGTTAGGCACAATGGCACAAATGCACAAAAAGACGAAACATTTCCGAAATAAGGGTATTTGCAGCCTTCAGCCGCAGATAACCCCTTTTTCTCGATTTCGGGTTAGGCTGTTGTGTCTATTGTGCACATATGGTGGGTACGCTCCTGAATGAACTGCTTTAACCCACATATACCTACAGAATTTAATTAAATTGATTTCAAAATGCAGAGCAAGCCTCTTTGAATTAGTAATGGGTAAAGTTGGTAAAGTATTTCTTCATTGTATGCAGGTACATTATACATTATACACAGTTATATACATATAACTATACAGTTATAGTTGCATAACTCATTATTACAATGTAAACCACGATGAAATTATTTACCTGTAAGTAGTAGAAAGTGGTTGGTGAATTATTATTAAACATTTTATTGGTTTAAGTGTCACTGCCAGAACCTTCGACAATTCGTAACAACAATTCAATGCATACGTTACTGTAATAGACAGTTTTAGTTCATTTTAATGACGCAGTATTTGTAAGTTTATTTACTAGCGCAAGTAACTTATATATCCACGCATAGACAAAATATCTACAATATCCAGTGTACTGACTGAGAGTATATTATACATTTTACTTATTGTAAAATTCCAGTGTATTGAATAAACCCCTCGTTTTGTACCAAAGTGCAAATTGAAGTTGAAGGAACAATTTCAATTATGTGCGAAGTAATCTCGGCTGTTTGAACTACACTTGTTTTTGCTTTGAGATAAGTTCATGATGCACTACGATATATACCTACACATATATCGTAGTAAAATCAAACTTTTGTTTACAATGTACTTTCACTAGCTCTAGACTATTTTGTAGCGAGTGTTTGTATTTTGCATGAAGCAAGGGAACTAACTATGTACAATAAACAACTTCTTGTATTTAGATAGGAATATAGTATAGGTACAGACAGGTACAACTTAAGAAATGAAAGTAGGTAAAAGCCTCGTAGTAAAAGTTGTGTTGTTGCTTCTTCTCGTAGTTTCCTTCTGTTTCCTTGTCGTGCTTGTTTTTTCATTCAGAGAGTTACCTAACTTAAAGTGCGACATAAATTCTTGATTTTACAATGTGGGAGTTTGCTGTGATGTCTCTCAGAGTAGTGAAGACCTATGAAATAATTTAAAATGCTGTTTGCCATTAATAAACTTGTAAACACCCCCTTTACTTTTAGCTGTACATTATTGCTTAAGTGAGTGTCAGTGGCAGCAATGCAAACTTAGTTCGATTAATAATGCTGTATCATTCATTCCCTTGCTTGTAATAAGAACATTTCAAACTTAAACAAGTGTGTTTACTTTTTGCTAAGTGCTATGTAAATCTCTTCAGTTTCAAGTTACTGTACAAAGCAATTACTCCGTTCAGAGTGAATGTATACTTTATGAAAGATATTGACTCAGTTACGTAGTTATCACATTTCGGTTCACAAAGGTAGCTGAGTGAGTTCTGAATTATTTCCCATACTTAAAACTTGTGTTATTACTGAATGTTGGATTTTGGATGAATCACGGCTACTGTTTACATACAGGAGGTTCACAGGTTCATTTGGATATCTGATTTACTCCCAACAGATTATTTTTTGCACAGAATTTAGTAGAAAAGGAATTTAGCCAAAAATTATGACGACAAATATTGTCGAAAATGTATGGAACTTTTTGCCCCATTTGTATTGCCCCAACTGTAGACATAAAATCGGATTTCCGTCTACAGTTGACATTTTTTCGAAATAATTAAAGAGCACATTATGAAAGAGCATTACTTTAGCTTCAAAAATATACACCGGGATTTGTAATTTGACTCTCCATTCCAGAGTAATAATCGAATAGCACGGGAATTGCATTGAAATTGCCCATACTCGTAAAAAATCTCAATTTCTTAATCAAATGACAAAATACCTATTTTTTGCATCGCAGGTTAACATTAAGTCAAGAAAGCACGTGTATTTTACTTTTGCATTCTGCTAAATTAACAAGACAGGAGTATTCCATTTCTACCCATTGTTTAGAGAATGAAACTTAATTAAGAGTGACCAATATGTGCCTAAAATTCTGTAGACCTAATTGTGTTTGTCACATTGAATGTTGCTCGTTCAGCGTTTTAATGACCATGACACAGAGAACTTGCATCGAGCCTTGAAGACCAGACTTTGACAAGCCACACGCCACAGCCACAGTTTACTGGTTATTCCACTTCTTGCTTGAGCATTTACTTCCCAGGCAACTTTACATTGGCTTCTTTAGCGCATTGACATATACGATACTATAATCGTTGTAATAGAAGAGACATTATACCACCTCAATGCTCCTTTGAATTTGCGATCAAATAAATGCCCTTTAATGTTTGTAAGTATTACGTGCACAGAGAGATGCGACGATTAGGTAGGTCGGAGAAATACATTGCTTTTTGAAACTCTTTGTACGTGCACTGCAGACTGTGATGTTGTAGCTTAAAGATCACGTTCCATCCTGAATGGCTTTTACATCACAAGGCAGAAGGCAAGACCTAATGGGATATTTTCGTGGCGCAATGAACATTTCTTTGCATGTATATTGTATATAGCAGATACACAAGGGAATTCAAAGAAATAATTAAACAGATTAAATAGTAAAGACATTATTAGACTTGAACAGTAAGTGAGTGCTGGAGAAAGTATAGAAAGTTCCCGGAGAAAGAAGGGAAAATCGGTTTACGCAGTATTCTGCGAATTAAAGCTATGTTCGTCCGATCTGCTAATTCTAACCACACAATTAATTAGTGCAGGAATATATTCTATGCATGCATGGACGCTCTCATTTCTAGATTATGATTGAGTGTGTATTCATGTGCACCAGCCCTAACAAATTTAAACCTGTACGTTTTTGAACCCGTTATAAGGAAACTTTCACATTTCTATAGCTGTTGTGTGTTGTAAAACACTAATACACGTGATGTCAAACATAAGCATGTCATACCTATTACTATTACAGATGTAAAGGTAACAGCACATAGCACATGATATTTATTATTGCTTTATTATTAATTATATAAAGCTATAGGATCGAGTCTGGCATTGAAATATTTGTCTAAATACTAATTACTAAGAACAGATCATTAACGTGCCTAGTGCCTTTCAGAGTTATCTGTACAGGTAGGTATTTTGTAAATGTTGACAATTAAAATCTCATTTCAGTAGTTCAGTATATTACATTATGACTAAACTAAGTCACCAAAAGTAATGCGATTATTCAGCTACCTATATTCATTTTCATGGCTAGCATGTTTAAGCTCCTTTGTAACTTTGTATACCTCCCGAAATCTTGAGCCTATCTGTGCGTCCGTCTGTCACCACCATAACGCGAGTAAAAATGAACTTATACTTACGAATGAAGCTTGGTACACGCGTAACGTGACAAAAAAATCGACTAAGGCTAAGTGTAAGTTCAGTGTCAGCCAAATTGGTCTAAAGGTTCCAGATCGGTAAAAGTATACCAGGTAAAAATCGTCAAATATATAGTCTTACAATTAGTAGGAAGTAAAATTGTAAACCGCTTCTACTTTCTTTCAATTTACATTCTTAACAAATATCAGGACACTGCTTCAAATTAAGTATATTCTTCTACATCTGTTTATTTAAATACTCACGTTAGGAGCAGTAATGTAAAATATTATTTTATTTGTTTATTTACTCCCAATTTACAAAATGGTTTCTTTCTGTTTATAAACTCCCAATAACGTAAAGTTACTTGGAATTTAAAAGTTACATTCCAGCGATTTCAAATGCTTCTATCGTTAGTTACGTGATGCTGTACATGTACAGGTACAGGGTACAGCATCATGTACCTGATGATAGAAGCATGGGTCTATGTATTATTAGTTTAGCTTTCACTGAAGTTGCCTCCAGTGTTTATAATGAAATTTGAAAGTTCACGTTTACTGAACTACATGTTTTTGATCTTTCGACCTCGGGACGTTAGTTAACAACTTGGGATTTAATGCTTATTGTTAATTAACATTTAATAATAATGCAAAAGTATATTGCGAGAATTTAATGGCAACCTAATGTGTTTACATTGGTGGTTGATGCTGCAAACTATGATAAAATGTTTTTTGTTTTTTGTTTTATTTTCATGTTCTTCTACGAACTCGACATTTACATTTGACATGACCGATGTTGATGACTGCAGATGTCTGGCAATTCATTGGCCCCTGCGATGTCAAATAACAAAAAAGAAGGCAAGAGGAGTTATCATGTGTATTTGGCTTTTGGCTTGTGTGGTGACGCTTCCCTGGGCAGTCTTCTTTCATCTGACGGCGGATAAACACCATCCCGACATTTTTTACTGCGTTGAAGTGTGGCCAGAGGGATTTTACGGATCTTTGTACTTTTTAGTGGGTAATATGTTTCTCTGCTATCTCCTGCCGTTGGGAATCATCACTTTGTGCTATGTTCTTATTTACCTTCGTGTATGGAGGCGTCATATTCCTTCCGATTCACATCTGTCACGAATCGAGCTGATACACCAAAGGGCCAAGGTAGGCGTTCTCAAAATGCTCTTGGTGGTCGTCCTCGTTTTCGTTCTCAGCTGGCTTCCTCTCTATTATATCTTCACAAGACTCAAATTCGGTGGACGGTTGTCAGAAACTGAAGATGACGTTATTTCTTTTGCATTGCCCATAGCACAATGGTTAGGAGCAGCTAATTCTTGTATCAATCCCATCATTTACGCCTTTCTTAATGTCAAATTCAGACGAGCTTTTTACACACTCATTAGCGGACACAAATGGAGACACACATACACTCCACATTACCAAAAGCCTCACTTAACTCTCAAGAAATGCGTATGCCGCTCTCACACGTCCGTCTCCGTATACAATGTCACAGAAGTCTAAAATCAAACAAAAAATCATCCATACCGTGTTTTGTAAATCATCAAATAATTATAAGTTTAGTTATATATACAATATATATTAAGTATATAGTAACTAAAATATTATTAGATTATTTATGTGAATGAATGCAGATTCAAAGCAGATATGTTCATATTCCTTTGTAAATTAAAATCAACTTTTTCTATTATTATGATCTATTGGTTAGTAGGGATATTAAGTTAGGAATCATAAAAGTATAGGCATTTATATAAAGGTACAAGTAACAAGTTAGTGTTGTATATTTTAGATGTATTTATTTAGATTGTCATTTAGATTGTGAATGTACAGATTCAGGGTAAAAAATTACAAAAGGGTGTCTCAGATATTTAATGAAGATAAAGTATGTGAATAAAAATTCTTATAGGTAGGTACTCTTATTGTGTACATGTACAACTGCTTTTGTATATACGTGATCAAGTTAAAATTAAATACTTATAATAATTACATATATTTATTCATTCTAATAGTATTACAATAGAAGATGTTTTATACAAAGCTGCACACTACACGCACACAAAAAGAAAGTTCACTTTCCCCCGTCCCTACCAATCAGAGTTGACGATTTTTGCACTTTTCAATGAATTTTTGTTGAAAAATGAAAGATTGGCAAAATTTATTATTAAGGTATATGATTTAATTCTTTGCATTTGGATTGAGATGTTGAGATTATTCTAAGTGTGTTTGAAAAAGGGGAAAAGAAACCATATTAATTGTTAATGCTTATGGAAGGTATGTAGGATATGTGGTAAATTCCTGGAAACAAATTACGTCGTATCTTGTGCAAAGGGAGCATTGGCTGTGTAATGTAGTTCTCAAAGTTCTCATTCTAAAATGTTTGAAGACGAAAGGCAACATCAAAATTAGTTTTATGGTCCATTATCTCATAATAACGTTAATTGGGTGGTTATGATACACTTCGTATGTAATCAAGTCATTCTTTGATGAATTATGAAAATACGATAATGATAAACGTTTAATTATAACTAACTGCCTATTCAATGGATGCTAGTGAGTAGTTTTACCGGTGTGTACTTTCAGCGCTTGAATCAGGAAATAATATGCAGGTTAAATGAAAAATAACTGTGTTGTGAGATTGTATGTTACCGTAATTCTAAGAATTTTAACTGTACAATGCACCCATACGAAATGTCGAATTTATGTAAGATTGTGATAGAAGTAACATAATGTAATTACTACCTTCAAATTCTTTAAAAATTCATATAAGGGTGATTCCTTCAATACTTATATTTCACAATACACACAATACAACTTATTATGTGATACAATATTGCATCACATAATACATGGACATCATGATTATTGTCATAAGTCTATACCAATAATAATCGTGTGTCTATGATATACATGTAAATACATAATATTATGCATTGAAAACATTGTAAATATTTATGTGTTCAGGAACACACTAGGACTATAGTAGTTCCTACTTACATTCAGGTAAATCACTGATACAATTACAAAAACTGTTTCTTCATAAGTAAGTTTATTTTTTCTATATGTACATAAATGTAGGTGTGCAAAAGTAAATGTGATGTGATGACTGATGACTCATAAATTTATCTCCTGTGATGTGACGGAATAAACGTTTGGCATAATTGATTTTCTAAGTACTATTTTGGTCCGAAAGTGTGTGATTCAGTAGCAGGTCTTCTCAATGTCAGATTTTCAATTTTTCCTTCTATTCTAGATAATTACTATATAGCACAAGTACTTATTAACGTTACGTGTTGTGTTGCTTTTGTCCGAAAAAAGTTGAAATAATAGAATAAGGGAACTTTACTTAAACCGATTTACAGCAAAAATATTTCAGTGGACATTTTTCAAGAAAATGTCTAAATGCAAATGTCCCCAATTCTGTTTCCCAGAGAGTAATTGTACATAAGTATCCACATTTCATGTTATCAGATTATAAACGAGACTAGAATTTCACATAAGCTAATTTTATAGTAGATAAGTACATTCTTGTCAATTGTGAAAAACTTTATACCTATACCTTATCCTAACATTGCATATAAGTACCATAGCATTTCCTATAAGACTGCACACAATAATATTGTATGCACTAAACTTTCATATAAATGAGTATTTATTCTTTGTAACAAATGCAACTCTCTTCTACATTTTAGCAAATGAAAAAACTGAGAGCTTCAGAGTTTTGTATTTACTGAGTAGTCATTTTTGTTTCAAAATGTTCTCTTGTAACAAGAACGTACTTGGATAATATAAAATATCATGTTTGCTTAGCGTATAGGTATAATATACGATTCTTATAATTAAATAAATATTTGTGTGTGTACGTACAGTACTAGTTCTGCAGGTAGGTATACAATTTGTAGTCTGTCCAAATAAAAATACGGTAGATTTTATTTACACTGTAAATGTAAGCGTACTTATTTGAATTTGAGATTCTTACGTTAGTAAGTAAATACCATACTAAAATATAAGTTTCATTGCATTCGTGGTATATTACTACAAACTACATATATGCACTCAAAATACAAAGATATATATGTATCAACTCCAACGTACTCTTTTATTACATACATAAACTGGTATATGTATTTATTAAATGAAAATGTATTTTTGATGTTGAGGCTACCTGTAATGTAACTGCGGTCTACTAGGTCTAGTGTTGCTTTGTGTGTAGAAATACTGCGTGCTTTTTTGTATTACTCACATAAAAAAGCAGATGTTGTTTACTGTCATTCCTTGATACGATAAAAACGAGATCACTCGAATGGTCATAGTGTGAGCCAAATATACAATGCAATTTATTTGTCTGGAGATCTTTTTCAACATACTACGCTTAATGTCAGTTTATATGTGTATTTACTATACATGGTTATTTTAACCTATTTATATCTCTTCACGAATTGTACGATATTATAAATGTAATGTATTACGTATAGGTAAATTAATGTTAACAAGCTACTATATATGTGTATAATATGAAATGTAATCGTGAAATAAAAAGAAACTGTTTATGGTTTATGCTCATGAAATGAATGTTTTTATTACAAAGCATAGAAAGTAATTTATTTCTCATGAAAATTAAACTCTAGAATAAAAATCAACTGTCATATTATTTGAAAGGAAAAGTTTTTTGCATTTTCATTTTATACATTTGACTATAGAGTACTTAAGTCCACATACAGCTACTATTACATTGTGTACGACACATTTTATACTTTTGTAAACCAATCTCCAGGTAAAAGTATGAGAAAATAGTTACTTTTAAATTTACGTAGAATTTTATTTCAGGAAAAAAGATTTAAGTACCTACTATACAAAATATGAAGGTAATCTGACATGCCTACGTATCATATCTATCTGTTATCCATCTAGAAAGACAGTCTGATTTAGAAAAACTTTCTCTTCTCGTGGAAACATTTTTCCGACTTCTCTAATGGGATTCTTCACTCCACACATTGTAGGGGCATCATGAAGTCTGAGCTGTAGTAAGAACTGTTGTCTATTACATATTACACCTACTTGAAAGTCTTTCATTGTACAATGAACAAAATAAGTCCGTTGATAATACATAAATGGTGCGTCAAGGTTACCTATTAACCTAAAATTATCCAGATTCACATATAGACTTTTTGCAAGAAAAATCGATAAACCTTGAAAGAAGGATACAAGATCTGAAAGAATGTCAACCGAGACTTTTGTTGCTGAGTCTGGTGCATGACAATATGAATATTTGATGCCGTAACAAAAGACGCAGAGATTTTCTCCTTTATACTTCTACCTGACAGTGGTGAGAAAAATGTAAGTGCAAAATATGTCATAAAGGAACAGCTAATTGGATGCAAACTATATAAAAGCTTGTTTTATTTAATATAGCATTCAATGACGTTTTTTGTTAGTAACTGTACACAAAAATTGTGTCAAAGTTAACAATCATTTCCAGCTTAAATATTTCTATGTAAATCCTATACTTGATGTCCTGTGCACTAAATTAGTGCTTCGCCTACGACAAAATAACATACATAGCTTTTACACCTACTCTCTTTCATTTCAATATTTATGATCAATGGAAAATATATCCGTACTTCCATTTCCAAGTTGAACCATGATGAATGACGATGCCTACAAAGTTACAAAGAGTACTTACATATTACAAGGTATCTCAATCTCAGTCAAAGGCATAAAATAACGAAAAAGTGCAAAAAGTTGCACTTACAAGCGACATTTTTTGGTCTGTGAGTCAAAGGTAGATAATAATATATGTATAATAAACATTAGAACAAACATATAGGAGAATAACTGTAAAGTAATCTGGCGAAAGAAAACTGTCAATGGAGTCATGCATAAAGCTTAAAAAAGCGTGAACAGTATGTAACATTATTATGTACATGCAGCAACTGCTAATACAGAGATACCTGTTAACAATAATATTATTATTACCTATGCACAGACCTTACCATTGAACAATTATTGCTTTATAAATACCATCTAGGTTTATTATACATATATGATTATCTACCTAGATGGTATTTATAAAGCAATAATTGTTCAATGGTAAGGTCTGTGCATAGGTAATAATGTTATTGTTAACAGCTATCTCTGTATATGCAGTTCCTGCATGTACATAAATATGTTACATACTGTTCACGCTCTTTTAAGCTTAATGCACTGATACTTCCACTAAAATTTCAGGTGAGGATTTTCATCGTGTGTCACACTTCACTGCATACATCTGTTTTAGCACAGGCACTGAAACTGCCTACAGCACAATGTAGACACAGGTCTAAGCAAAGTAGATTAATATATACATTTTCCTTTAACAAACACGAAACAAATTTGTGTCATAATATTTTTCTTCGTGCACTTTCTCCGGGTAACCGGTGAACTCACATAGTATCCTACAAAATAGTTATGCTTACAATATTTATCGTAAAAACCTCATCGTGTAAAAATTCATAGCTTTGAAATATAAGTAGGGAGGATGATTCATAGGGTAAAAAAAATTCACAAGAGACAATTTCGTAGTGGACGAAATAAAAAATTTATCTAACCTATACATTGATAAGCAAATTAAATGTCACTTTCACAGTACAGTACTTTCTCTGTAATACGTACACAGCTAAACTACTAACAATAATACGTACACTACAAGTAATTCCGACTGAAAAATCCAGTGCTAATAGTTTTATCGCTAGTATTGCAATTTCTAGTAAAATAGTTATAATTAAAACTTATACTAGTAATTGGGAGAACTGTGGTAAATGAGAATTGGACGTTACTACAAACATTGATGTGCACAATGTGAATTAGACTGGAATAATGTAAACAACCAATATAAAATTATCCTCGTGTCTATATTGATACGATACATTGCTCATCTTTTGATGTTCAAGTTACAAATATCTTTGATCTAAAAGTTTCTGAAGTACTAAGGGATAAATGTAATTCCACAAACCATCCTTCTTTGGGGAACAATTTCTGAAAGTTTCAGTATTTAACTTTGTTCTTCAACTTTACATCTAAATTAATAGAGTCTCCAGGCCCTTATGCCTTGCAGGTAAAGATCTCCTTTGCTGCCACTTTAATAAAGCCTTGAATCAACCTTGAATCTTGAAATTTTAAGTGTGTGTGATCTATCAAACGATTTATTGTAGCAGATGCAAAAGTTTTACCAAAGTGCACTCTAAAAATGCATTAAAAGAGACAGTTCATTGACAGTATATATAAGTTGTGTTTCATGTAACCCCTTACCACTTTAAGTCGAGGTTATAAATTTTTATTTTGTCTAATGTTTCATCTATTGTTAAAATTTGAAGCTCTGCTATAAACTTGTGACTTTGACTATTATATAGTTTGTGTCATGTCTACCATTGCATTACCTATACAAATTACTGAAATTACACCTAAAGACTAAAGACCATATTTTACTTTACATATATTTTTTGTCATCACATACTGATGCATTTGGACTAGGGAATGAATTTGATCGTTTTCTGTTCCCCCAAATCCTTTTTAAAACAACTTCCCTTAGACTTTCACTGTCAATGTGTCAATTTATAATTACTACTAATAGAAGCTAAGCTAAAAATTATGCTGTCGAGAAATTCGCTGTACAATAACATTATCAATGTAATGTAGTAAATAAAATGTTGCTCTAGCTCTACTTAGGGCATAGTATGAATATATAGAATGTAGTTAATATCCTATGTTTGTGTACTTATATAACTTGTAGAAAGTTATTCCATAATTTACTGTTTTTTGGGATATCGGTCTTACATAAACCGGTAATTCAGTCCAAAAGAAGTAAGCACAGCGAGTTCCATACGCTAATATTCTTTTCATAAGCTAGACTGTGCACTAATTGAAGCGTTTTTAGATAATCGCCTTGAAATTCCAGGAAGTAGTTGAACATTGCTACAAACTACTTTCACATTACAGAACTTTTACATTTTTATTTTTTACATTTGCGTTGAGTACTTCTAAGTATATTGTATTACAAAAAAATACTTTCTGGTCGCTGATCACGTATCTACGCTCAACCTTTAAAATACTAAGTATCGTATTAATCATGTTTGATATTTGCCTCGTTTCTTTCGGGAAACTAAAATAAGTCAGAAGGAACATGCTTCATATTCATGCAATTGTATTCATATTTACTAGCTGCTTTGCAATTTGCAATGCAACCGAAAACATTTCTACGTAATGAAACTTCAATCCAACTGTAAACACGTTCCGTTGAAACCCACATTTATATTTTATGCGTATTTCAGTTCTTCATCTCGGAAAAATCATATAAACGAAATCCTTTATAGAGTATTCGTTTGATAGAAGGGTAACATGATCAGAGAGGAGTAACTGACAAGCTTCATATTGTGATGTGATACCTAGAATTTATTTTTATGCAATTTGTCGAGTGGAAGAAGTGGATCGAGATGTTCATATATACATACCTATGTATAGATAGTAGGTATGTAATAATTTAAGTATACAGTGCATAGTACTTTACTATACATGTTTCTGTCTGCAAGGATGAGCTTTGTAGCAAAACGCGTATTATACAGCA
>JABASD010003530.1:0-19578 GCA_019776165.1 Pogonognathellus flavescens | reverse complement strand
TTAAATAGTATCTTCTATCTTAGATTTGTGCTCAAGATACAATTGTATCTTAGATACATTTTAGTGGATGGCAGCAAGATACAAAGATACAAGATACATTTTTAAAGCAAACACCTTAAGATACAAATGTAGCTCAGATACAAATGTATCTAAGATACGTATCTCGATACAATTGTATCTAAAATGCAAGTATCTTGCCCAGGCCTGTATGAATATAAGACTGTATACTCAGAATCAGTCATTAGTGCGATTTCACTGAAAAATAAGAAGTCAGACAGTGGTGGTGGGCGAATCATTGTTGCCAGAATTAGATTGCTAAATCTAAAAAATATAGAAAATTTTATAAGATATTGTGCTTAATGTTACAGCATAAGTTCAAAGTGCACTAAATCTGTTTTAATTTTATATCGACCAAAATGACAGAATTCATCCAGAAATAATGGAAGTTTTGCAGAAAACCATAGATTTTGGTATTTTTGTGACTTTGAGTATAATGTGTATTTGAGTATAATTTGAGTATTTTTGAGTGATCATTGACATTTTGTTTAATTAGAGAAATGGAAGGATGGAAAGGAAACATCCACGTGAAAATCGATAGGTTTGTTAGAAGAGCCAAAATAATTTTTCGTGCTTGCTAAAAAAGCCCTTTTAATCTTTCTGACTCAATTTTTTGTAATAAGGATAAAAATAAAAAATTAGAGTTACTGAATCAAAATATATATTCTGTCTATTAAAGACTTAATTATAACTCAGATTTCAAAGGTTGCAGGAAGCTGATGAATTTATTTGATTTAGGTAATGAATATTCATAATTACTCGTCTTCATTGTTTTACACCTACCTGGACTAATAAAATTCAAATGAGAAAATTATATGTAGTTAAACCAGTAAAAAACTAAACTGAACTAGACACAAGAGTTTTTATTTAGACGCTAAGAACAACTGACATTCCACCACTAGTTTAATTAAAAAGTTCTTTTAGCCTATAACGGAATTTCATAATCATGTATAAAGAATGCAAATATAAACATTATTATATTTAAATATGTTCTAACTGTGTACTGTGTGTACTAAAGAAAACTACTTAATATTTACTGTGGATTCAGTACAATAAATTGCATAATATGGAGCGAATAAGCGTGGGTGTGGGTGGATAGTTTATGTGTTCTCTACTTGTTTTCCCTTGGTGGTGTAAAGTCAATAATAAAACCCAGTTTCATTTCAGCAAGTACCTAACTATAAGCGAAACGAGACCATACTGTTGTTTGCGAGGCTCTTTAGTACCCCAATGCCCAAGTTTCATGAAGTATTTTCGAAGCACTTACTATTCACCGCTATTTCACACCTTGTATTGTAGTAAGATGGTAAATCATGTAGATATGTATTATTATTGTAAGGAAACATAAATTGACTATAAGTTGGCAAGGAAGATTTTAAATCACGGACAAAGACTCTGCTGGGCTGTTAATAATAAGATTTAACAGAACTACTTCTCGACTTTCCCACTGTTTACCTTTGTTGAAGGCATACACGCTACAAGACATGCTCTTTGTGTACAAAAGTGACTAAATGCTTCTGCTGCCTCCATTTCTACAAAGTGTAGCGAATTTATAGTGTGTAATGCGAAACTCTTTACTCTTTGTTGCTAGATAAGGGCGGAAGATGTATTCATGTATTAGCATTTGCTGTGTGGTATGTAGATGAAGAATTCTATTCAGCATCAATCTGTTTAATATCCTGTATTTATAATGCCCCTGGGCAAAGTACTCAAACAGCTACATTATGTACGTGATAGCACATTATGTACAGGGGTATTTCTTAATTTCACACTTTCCATCTACACCATTTTCCATTAAATTTCCAACATCATCAAGTATTAAATCTAAACCAAAATAGCTTTTGCTATGTTAAGACTGCCGTTTTAATAACAATTTTGAGACATTAAAACAGTTTAAATGAACGACACAATTTAAAAAAAATCTTTTTCATTTGAGATTTTTGTCAGATTGACAACACTGTAATTTAATATGAAACCCATAAAGCCCTTTTAATTTCACAATCATTTTCATTCCATATATTTTTATAAAAATGATATGCACTTGGCAAATATACTTATTGGTTGCCAAATATGTATAAAAGTAATTTTTCAATCTTGCAGGTCTTATTTATAAACACCTCCTCACTCTTTGCATTGTAATGTATGTAAGTACAAAGAGACGTTGATATAGTACTAAACAACTAGAGTAAGTAGCTCTAACACAGTTAAGGTGCCTACAACGTAAGCTGCTTTAGAAAGAGTGAAACAGACGTAGAACGGGTGAAAAAGATCTTTACGGATTTCACTTTATCTTTATATAGTTTTTCCTGTCCTTGCTGCAATCGAATTTCATTGACAAGAAAAGGACACGAATTTCAAATGAAGTGCAACTGATTCAGAGCACACTGCTGGTTCATATCAGTTCCTGTATTTTGTGTATACCCACTTATGTGCTGTTTTCTGATGTATGTACATACTTGTATCGTATTTCTCAATGTTGTACTTACGAATGAAAAAAATCCGATATGCCTTCTTCGTATGTACGTTGAGCTGTGAATGAAAAGGAAATCTTGTGAAGTCTTGTGTCGAATTTAACGAGTCACCTAAAAATGGGCTGACTTATCGCAAAAAACTTTCTGGGCGAAGGTGAAAAATGCATTTGCGAATTTACATCTGGTGGAGGTTTTCTTTCCCTATTTAATGTCCTTAAGGATTCCAAGCTTTTCAAAGAGAAAATCCTATTTTCCATGTCATAGAGGTTAATAGAATGTAAAGCTTTACAGGGAAATGGTATTCGAGTGAGAATAAGACGGTCAAAGCTTACAGGAGTTCATTTCATGCAAATTTTTGTGAAAGAAATTCTTCACAATTTCAATCTGCACATGCACTAACACAAGTCTTATTACTAACAACAAAAACAAATGCTTTATGTACGTACAAATGATATTCACCTGTTCAAAGTGAGGAAATAATTATTTGGCACGTTAGTGTGATAATGTTTAAGTTCAATTTTATATAAATTCTAATTTTTTATCACCACATCAGTTAAACTGTCCTACTCAAGATTAAAAACGTCTGTTTACATAAAAAGCGCTCATATAAAATTATTAACACGAAATACATGAGTTGTTGTTCAAAGTTTTCATGTTGGGAGCAAAAGCACATGAAGAATCTACATATTTATTGAAACCTTTATTGCCTATTTTGTCGTCATTTGATCAATAAAATTATGTAGGTCTGGTTTAATAGTATTTACGATGACTGTGCTCAATAATTTATCATTTTATTTGGAGTTCTATGCATATAACTTTTATATTTGTCCCATGTACTTTTTATTCACTTTTACTACAAAAACTACATTACAAGGTGAGCCTAGTACCCATATTTTGTCTGCATGGTGGAATTGTCATGCTCCTGCCCCTGGGTACTCAGTACTCACAATCAGAAGCAGCTTTCTACGTATTCTGTTGTAGACGGTGAGATAACTCTGTGAAAGTTTTACGACAACCTCTGTGTGCAGTTTGTTTGGAGTGAGAGTTTAAATAAACATGGAAAGTTAAATATGTAATCTTAGGTAGGAAATCTTAAAACGTAAGGAAGAGTAGCAGGTATGGTATAAGGCCTATTGCACATGCTGGTCCATTTGCATTACATTAAGTAAGTCGGCAAAAGCCCGTGCTTCGTCTTTAAGCACGCAGCACAGTAATTACTACTCTGAAGCCGTAAAATCACACTAACTGTGTATACATCAGACTGTTTTTGCATAAAAAACCTATTCAACTAGCTGTGGAAGGAAAATTCATTATAAGATTAATAGAGTAGCTATCACCCAAGAAATGACTTCCACAGAACACACTAAGACTACACGATGCACTTCCATTAAGCCTACATACTATATACAATATATATAACTACTGTATAAGGAAACACAAGGATGTGCCTACATGGAACCCCCATGCATTCTCTCTTCTATATCAATCGCTTTTTCTAATTCGTATGTTTAGTAGTATATGACTACATGGTAAAACACAAGAACACTGCTAGAAGCAGTTAATTTTGGGAAAGGTTAAGATCTTTGTGTTGTTAATAGAGAAAACGTGGGGGTATTTTATTGGTGAGAGTTTGTTTTATTTAATGTATAAAAACGTTGGTCTAATTCAGCTTAAAAATTAGAATACAAAAGGAATTTCATCCATCAATAAGTGATTGAAGGGCGGAACGGGGATTAAGTCGTTGGATTTGCATGGACAAATCTCGGCGAAAACTACAGTAGATATTTTCCTGCTGACATTTTTATCGATTCTGGCTGCTTGAGCTGTGTCTGTTGTGTTTCTCTGCATGAGCTCCGTTCCGTCCCGTTAGCTGTTTTTTCTCTTTTATGTTCCTCTCTCTCTCTCTCCAGCTTTTATTTTACGTGTGTGTATGTGTGATGGGATGCAAGCTTGGGTTTTGGCAAAATACAAGAGCTCTCGTCTCTCAGCTATATCTATTATACGAGGAAATAATGTGGACGAGCCTCCCTTTCCTTTGTAAAACTCGTGGAAAATTTTTAAACCTGCTCTCTTCATTCGTCCATCGTTTTATGTACTGAATAATATGGACTATCAAACTGCATGTTTGAACTTACGTAAAAAACACTACTACACTATAATATATGTAGACGTGCAGAACTACTATTATCATGTACAGTTTCCCCTACGAGTTTCGTGCGTTAGTACTTCGTAACGTGTGAGTGTTAGAAGCAGATTGAATTCACATATCAATGTAAATCAATATCATTCAGCCCTCAGTGGCATTATTTATGATCTCATTGCTGCACCGTTTGAATTTAGCCGGTCAGATTTTTTGCATTTACAAAGGTCTGTCCATTGACAACTTATATTGACCGTCTTTTTCTATTTACATGTAATTTTGTACCTCATGCTAATTATAAAAGTATACGGACTAATATAGTTGCTGTATTTCCAATAAAACCCGGAGACGGAGACTACAAGTTGTTCTCCGCATGCCATGGGCTGAACTAGATTTAAATATAGGCAATCGCTAACTCAAATTTTCCCTCACATTTGTACACATCTGCGCACAAATCACGCCAACATAAAAAATGTAGCCATGTAAAATTGCCAGTAATTTTTTTGCCAAATTCGCCTGTACATTTTTCCGCCAGTAAACGATACTAGATATAGACCCGGTGTAAACATTGATTGTTTTGAACACTGAGCCAAACACGTTGACCTATAGGAGTTTACAGCAGTACGACGACTATTATTAGTAAATGCATAGTAAAAGAATGGAGATTGCCTACGTTATTTATATTGGCAGTGCAGATTGAGAGCAGCCAGTAGATCTGCTAGACTCACTACTATTATATTATACTGTACTACTACTGCTGTTTATCTGTGCGGAGTGTCTGAAAATGAATGCAACCACTTCATGCATTACCTACTCCCGATTCTCTTCGATAACGGTTAAGAGTATTTTGTAAATGGACGTATTGATCAAGTCATCAGCATATCTTTTATGTCCACTGTTGATGCAAATTCGGAAAATAAATGAAAAATTACTGACTACATGCTCCAAGGGTTTCATTTATTTCAGATCCTTCTGTATTGAACTACATTGAAAGACAAATGTTCCTGTAATACCTAAGCTAAGGCATGGCAAGGGTAAAGTATATAAAAGACTGTTGGCTGTTATGTAAGTGGAAAGACTGTTGCAGTTCAAAACACTGTGAAACTCAATTTACATAGTTGTACTAATGGGAAGGGGAAGCTCTGGTCGATACAGTGTAGTACCTTTGAATATTTACTTACTACTATTATAGCAGTGGGTCTTGGATCGAAAATCCGTATATTAGAATATTTGTGTGTGCGAAGCCTGGGTTGGTGCGTCCTTGGACAAGGAAAGAGAAAGCGTAGTGGTCATCGTGTCTTTTATTACGGCAGTGTGCAATTCATTGGATTCATGTGCATCCCATAGTCAAATAGATGCGATGATTATAATATATTTGGTATGGGAGCCAAATTGGAGAAACACACACGAGGGAAAGTAAAAGTTACGATAGATATTTTTTGCCAAGCTCCGACCGGACAGTTAACTGAAGCAGGAATCTCATATAAAGTTATATAAGTAGTGGGAGACTAGGGAGACATATTTTCGTGAAACAAAGCATGGATAGATGCACATGGTGAATACAGTATGGAAAAGTAAACGTATTAGTTTGGGAAAGCCGGAACTCTTGCCTATTTTCTCTTTGTAGCCATCAATTATTGGAATGCCGGCATTAGTCATCTTTTGAGTAATTACTTTATGCTACGCTCCCGACTCGAATTGAAATATTTTAACCATTTAACAGTCATATGCATATTTCATACGAATTTTTACTATTCTTATCTTCCACTGGGCATAATATATGTATTTTTATGGGCTAGGAGCATGTCATGACACAGAGGCAAAAGAAAAACTGAAATTATGTTATAGTACAAGATATACTACCCGTAGCTCCTATGTGTAGGCACATGTTCTTGTGCTGCATATTTCTTTGCTTTTTCTTTTCCTTCAGATACTCCTACCAACTACTTGTGTAATACTGTTAGATGGCGACGACCGGCCTTGTACTCTTCCCATCCTTATGACTATAAAATGGCAGCAATTCATTTCATAGAGAAGAGAGCATTTTATGGGATGAAACTCCAGAACTGAAATGTCATTTAAGTTTTATAGTCTCTTCTTCCTCTTTTTCAAAGACGAAGCTGCAACTGCTACTGCTAAGCCCACACCACTTGTCTTGTAAATGCTGGCGGAACCTAACCTAGCCGTACCTACAGCACTACTTCACTCGAGAGAAGGAAATTCTACTCCTTTGTGTCTATTAGCTATAAGGACAAATTGCATTATAATAAAATGCAGAAATATAGCTACGTAACAATAAGCAGCAGTCATGCAGTTCTGTGTAATAATAATACACTGAGTGAGTCAGACAAAAAGGAACTTGCTACTGCAACTGCTTTTCTCCAGTATAGCCACACCACTTCGTCCCTTAGTCTCATTCCTCACTCTTATGATACAAACAATAGCAAATTGACACTTTCACTACGTCTACACTAACACTGACATTTTCACTGCGTATATATTTCTTTATGACGTAGTGTACTGTGTGCACGTTTAAACGTTGCTATAATATTATACTGCACAGAAAGTATCCCAGCAGCTGCACACTTTCTCCTACAGAACGACTCCAACTGCCCTGCAGTTAAATATCCTTCAAATTCTACACTGCATTCTGCTGTAATATTCTATTTCTACGATTCTAGTACAACTTTCCTCCTTCAACTATTTGGATGCAGTATTATTATTATTACTATTATTATTATTATAGTTTACACTGTGGCACTACGAGTAGGCATATAACATTACTTGATGCTCATGGGCGGACATGGAGTTTACAACAGAAGGACAATATTATCATTCGTTCGTTCATATGAGCATGATATCATATCATAATATTTTCATCGGCCTTTTCTGTTACAGCCACTAATAATTTCTTCCACACAATTGCATTCGTATGGAAAATAATATTATGCGTTTTTACTTACACTTCTCCCATGCTATCTGCAGTCTACTGGAGGAGGAATTGCAGGGGCATGGCAAGAGACATGCAGTGCAGCAAAAATGATTTCTTATGTGAGGGCTTTGTATCAACTAAAAATTCCATAGTGTACAATTTAACGTCCCTGGTTTCACTATTCTGTCAAAATACAGCTTGTATGAGTTTACTGTGGGAGAAGTAACAAATGATTAGGCTCTTTCGTGGGATCTGACGTGGAAAACTGCTCCAATGGATAAATGAGATATAAATGCAGCGTTAAATTTATTTTATGGCAACGAATGACATTGTAAAACTTTGTTTTACCGACCCTTGTCTGAAAAGGAGTAGTAATTAAAATACAATTCGTCTCATCATTAACACTCAAGATATAGCATGGCAGAAGAATGAAAATAGTACATTATTATACATTTCAAACAATGCTCAAATAGAAATTGAATTCCTTTTGACATATTCTCACTAGCATTTCCATACCTATTCATAAAAATTTAAATGTAGAATTTTATAGTTCTATCATTTTTCTCAGGTATCTGTAAATACTGTTTATGTCAAAAATTAAAAAAAAAATCAATTATTTTACGTCGTTAGTAAATTCAATTGGTTTGGAGCACTTGATAAATAATGCGACATTTTTAATAGTGCTATTTTTCATGTTTTGAACAACGCTGAATCACTTATAGCAAGGTGACCAAATTAAATATGTCTCTTGGGAAGAGTACCTATAAAGTTTTGCTATAAGAATGTGAAGTTCACAAAGTGCAATTACATTTTTTTATTTGCTGACCTGTTAAGGTGGATTCAATAATTTTCAATGGGATGTCAAGATAGTAATGACATCCCTCCATAAAAGCAACCTTGAGTTATGACGCAATTTTGATAATCCACTAAAGTACCTCGTAACTTACAAATCTGCTGTCCCTTCTAGGTATATTATTTTATTCCTGATTCTTGCAATGTTAGTAAGAATGACATTGATTTTGTTAGTACCTACTGATAGTAGTTGTCCGTGTTCAAGGTTATAACATTGTGAAACCTTATTGTACTTGGTATACCAATTACGCCATAGTAATATTAGGTAGGTACTCAAATTCCATCTCCTTCATAAATTATTTATTATTGTTTCGCAAGATACCTACTAATATGGGAAATATAGGCTGATCTTAAGTTGGAAGATAGGGTCAATCGGTCAAAACCTACACCACCTCAGTCATTGTAAAAACATAATGCAACTAAGGACGTACCTACTTAGTTTTGGTTCAAACATGTGGGAGTTCTTGTGCCCCCACTCGAAATATACGCTCTTGAATACAGCTACAATACAGTAATACAAGAAATACATGAACGGAGATATTAAATCCGATTTCTTACGACACTTATTGACATCCATTTGCAAATGGTTTATTACATTTTGTTGGGGTGGAAAATAATGTGATTAATAAGTATGTTGTTGTTGATCAACAACTGAAGGCAATAAAAAGAATTTTCCCTTCTGCTTTTTTTCCTATGAAATCGCAAGATTATATGAAATAATATTATCTACTGATATGTATGAATGAGTCCGAGACGCAGAAGAGTTTTTTAATTATCATTTTCCGTAAAGAAAAAAGTGCTCGAGTATTTCATTAATACACACAATGCAACGGTTTTGAAAATTGGTAGTAATAGGCCGGAGATGAAAACGATAATTTATATGAGTGGCATTGCAAAAATATGCGCAGCAAAGAAATTGTATCAGCATTTAAAACAATGATAAATTATGGCAAACTATGACATACGATGTAGTACTGTGAGTAATATTACCATTTAACCTTCTGATAAATATTTTATGCATGAAAAATACTAAAAGTAATTACTATTAGGTGTGTAAAAGACACAATTAAAACAGAATTACTCGCCTAATTACTTCAACTTGGTTGTCTATTGTTGAATAAAATACTGTACTTTAAATGTTCCTACGTAATATTGATCTAACGAAAGAAATTTTGTCTCCTTTTCAGGTTGTAATATTTCGTTGAAGCACTTGGGAACTGGATCCGAGCAGATATCTGTAGAAAACGGTAAGCCAAATATGGAATTAATAAAATAAATAATTAAGTTAACTACTAAGTTTATGGTGCAATTATCTACCTCTATAAAAATTGGAGCCCCTCATGTGCATTTCCGACTTAAGACAAAACGATAATGATAGTCCATTGAAGTGAATTCAGGCAGTGTATAAAAACCTTGTGCAATTCCCTGTGTAGACAATAGCAATACGTTTTTCTCAGCAGGCTAATTGTTCTTGATGAGTTGTACGTATGATAATGTTTGAGTCGTACAAGTCTTCTGAGAGAAGAGTCACAGAGGGATTATTTTTAATGACCAATTCCAGAGTGAGTGAGAGGGAAATATAAAAGGCAATGATGTGGCTCTATTTTTTCTCTCTTGTTCTGGCTCTTTTTCACTCTCACATCTCATCGGCTGCGGATATATTAAAAACAGTAGAAAACGTTAGGGAAAGGCATATCTCACTCGAAGAGCCCATTAAGCCAGAAATCGTCCCAACTCCGTGCTCACTCTCTCCGTCCTTCCAAGACAGCATCGGCTTTGGCTTTCCTCTGCTGCAATTTCCACTATACTCCGCCAACTCCTCCTATACATTACAGCTTATTATTATAACAACGGTAAAAGGAGCCTACTACCCTTGCGTTTGTAATAAGTGCGTTTTCCACTACTTATTCTTCTCATAGTGCTCTGACAATGAGTGTTACTGTTGGAACTGGGACAACTCCACTCTTCCTTCGTCTCTACTTCGTTACTTACTTAGAGAAGGGGAAACCTTTCGTATTTTGTTTTCTGTTTTTCTTTTGGGTTTTATTTATCCAAGAAAATCTCAACAGTATAATAGGAAAGGGAATTGGAATGGACGAGTCTGAAGGCGAAAGTGGGCAGGCGGAAAGGAAAAGAGTGGTGGTAGTGGAAGGAAGGCTATTTGTATGCCATGTGCCAGGTCCTATTAGTATTATACACAATGAAGAGGAGACTACACACACACTAAACATTAGCATTAGTTCTTTAATACTAGAGCACACTCTACTACTCCTACTCCTACTCTCTTTCTCACTGTAAAATTTTCAAACATGGAAATACGCTCGTTATATATTAAACGTACAACTGCACAGTAGATCTTTACATTACAGTGTTTTGGGAAATTGGATCCATACTATGTGTGTCTCTCTCACTCTCTGTCTGTGAAATTAAGTTCATATGTACAGAGAGAGAGAAAGTGAGAGAGAGGACCAGTTATTTTCGCTGGAGAAAGTCGAGTGTGGATTTTTCTCCGTGTGACTCTGAAACTCCGAATCTCTTTCCAGGATGTGAGATTCTCTCACTCGGGATGGCCCAGCCTCTCTCTGTACAATATGTTATAGTTAGAAACACACACAAACACACAAGTAGTTAAACTTGGCTAGATTTGGCTGTGAAATACACTCCGTAGTCCATAGTTCGCCATGTAAGATGTAAAAGAGAATGAAGATGAATCTTCAATCTAGCAATGCAAAGAAACACGAGGAAGCTACGAGAAATCCTTTGCCACTCAACTTATTATTATTATTATTATTATTATTATTATCATTACTATTATTATTATTACACTTGCTTCTCGTTTTCTTGTCTTCTCTTAGCTTTCCTTGGCACTGAATCCTCCTTTACTTACTTCACTTCATTCCACACACAACAGAGCCACACATACACATGGCTACTATACTTACACATATAGGTATACATATAGCGTGTATAGTACACAAACATGCAAACAGTTTTCGGTTCAATTTGTCTCCTCTACCGTTGTACATATATAGGTGCTCCTAAGTAGTATGTACATAATACATGGGATGAGTATAAGTGCAATTGTATATTTTAGCATTAGTTTAACCGTAATAGTAATAGCAGCATGTGTGTCTAGGAAGTCTAAGAAGATGGTAGTGATATTACAAGTACAACTACGAGTGTTTGTTAGCAAGTCGACGCTTTTACTAGAATGTAGCATTGTACAAGTGTGAGAAAACGGAGAAAAGGAGATGAGCAGTAATAATAATAATAACAGTCCTTTCCTGCTCCTTAAAAAACTTTCTGCCGTTGTGGTATACTAGAGCGTGGATCTTGCCTGGTTTTGTTTATTTTAGCTATACTGCCGCATGTACGTCGTGTTGCACCTATTGTCTCGTCCATTATTCTTTATAAGGACCAGAGTCACAAACTCAGAGAGAGAGTGTCTTTGTGTTCTCCCAGCTCTTTCTCTCCACTTCCACTACATATATATACCTAGTAAGGTTATACTGCTTGAGAATGATTAGAGTGGATATATTTAACATTAGTAAGACTCCATAATGCACTATCTAATTTAAAATAGTGGAGCAAGCCGATATATGCACGTATTATACATCCTTACTCCGAACATATACACAGATTCCAGTAGTAATGTGTTTTAGTGTAATAGCCATACCTATAGTACCTAGTATATTATACCTAGACATACAATTTGTACTCGTATATTTTATTATAAGATTGCAGTCGTTTAATTCGTTTGTATATGTACAGTATATCATGTTATATTACGTGTATCTATATAGTCTCCACACCTAAATGCATAGAGATATAGAGTGAAAATTCTGGTTTGTTGCAAAACGGCAACGGTATATACTGTCTTTTTAGTACTGTGCATCTTTAGCAACATTGTAATATTATAAGTTTGTGCGGAAATGCATTGAAAATGGGCAAGTTGCATTATTCGTTGCTGTTGGAGTGTAATAACAACTCTGAGCTTGTAGGAATGCTATAAACCTACAAGCTGCATGCTTTCTCATTTACTTCAATTGACTAAAATTGTCTCTGTGTCTTTTCCAGAGCATAGGCATGCCTTAAAGTATATAGTGTTGCAATATTATTAGCACAACGTAGTAATATGAACTGGCGGTTTTTCCTTTTCGGAATTATAATATTATGAACCCTGTTGGATGGAGATAAATACCTACTATATGATTATGTTTAAATTTTATAGAGGACGAAGCGAGGGAAAATGTGGAAATGTGTAGTAATAATATATGTGAATGCATGCGCTATGTACACAGCACATAGAAGGAACATAGTAAATATAAGTTATACGTTAGTTAGAGTCCAGAGATTAATGTCGTCGTCCGCGCTTGTGAGAATATTCATAACATTTCCCATCCGTCTTTCTATCTTTCCGCCCATTTTCGCTCTGAGCACACCACAGACGTGCCGCATCAAAAACCCATCCGTCCTTCCCTATTTGTTACGACTCATTATTAGCAATTAGAGCACACTATTAGGCACTAATGTACGACGTGATTAAATACATAGAACATTGCATGCACTACTGTTTATGAATATATAGATGCTTGCAGGGAATGACTCTTACCACCAACTTCTGCTTCTCTTTACCCAAATTATTTGTTACACTCCAATCTCGTATTTTCACTATGTTGTCTATATTTACTATTTTATTTTCAATGCGGAGTATAGAGATATTTGTGTACTATAGTATACTCTTTGTGGCATATGGCGAGGAGCATATTACTAGAAAGTGTCTTGTCATGCTTTTACGCCATCATCAGGCCAGTGGTAGGTTCACTAATATTTTTCTACAAATGCCTTTTTGTCTAAAACTAAAACTACTTGTATTTACTTGGCGAGACTAATGGTTCCATAAGCTTTTTCATGACAACAACGTATTCTCCGAGCAATCTGAATGACAACCACAAAGACAAAAGCAGTTCCAGTAGTGCTGCAAGAAAAATTCTTCAAAAATCCGTCAACTACATCCTCGAGGAATAGAAAAATGATTCCGTCTCCCACTTGAAATATTTAATGCAACGTAGTTTCATTTTTAATGTAGAGCAGTAGCAAAGCAGATTTTGAAGAATAAAAATTCTGGAGCCGTACAGTTTTGTAGATATCGAGACTAGAATATTGTATGTATATTATGTGTTGTAGGCTTAAGTGGTTTTAATAAAATCCAGAATTGAATACACAGAAATAAATAATAATATTCAATTCAGCCCAGTTGAATGTTTACTGACAATTGGACGAGGGCAATTTAAAGGAAGGGATATACTGGGAGAGGGAATGATGATGACTTGAAGCCACTCAATGGGAAAAGGATTAAAATGACTTGGAAAGAAAAATAGAAGGAATAAGGTCATCCTCTCTCCGACCATCGCCAGTTGACAAATTGCCAAATGCCTTTTAAAGAGAATTTCATGAATAGAAATGCAGATTCCATTCAATCATCATTATTTCATGAATATTATGCTTCGTGGCTGTAATAGGACCGAGTTTCCATAGTAAGGAATTTTCTCTGCCGTTCCAGTCGTCAAGCAGTTAAAGCACGCCATTACATTTCAAGACTGAGCTAAGAAGCTACTAACTACTGTGTAAAGTGCAATGTAATTGCTTAAGCAAATTCATAAGTGTTTCCAGATGCTGATGAAATGACAAATTCTAGGAATTCTTCCTACTCAAGGAAACACTCGCTTAAACATAATTTGGCACTAATTTGTTATTTGCATAACAAGGTACTTTTGTCAAGTGTTTGGTGGAATTGAAAATGATTGCTAAATCCTCTGTGCCAACAATATCACTTATGGCGAAGGATTGCTTTGCTCTATGCATTTTGACACTTGTTTTAACAAAACAAACAAAATAATCAAAATTGAATGACGAACGAATTTAATCATGCAAACGTTTATTTATATTCAATTGTATAGCGCTTGTACGTCAATGCTTGATGATAATGCAAATTATTAACAATTATAGTATTATAGCTCTGATACACATAAAGGGTTATAAAAATTGCAAGACAAATATATAAAAATGGAATATTCTTTTCAAATCTTATACAAAGCTAATTTTTCGTATACATAATTTTCTTCTTTTCCTTTCAAATGAAATATTTTATCAAAACAAGCTTTAGAAAATTAAGTTTTAATACAAACTGTGTAATGGACCTTACAAAAATTGAATTGCAGGAAGCCAGACACTATAATTATCGGCATTCAAATCCCATTAGGTTGTATAGAATTCCTGGCAGCAAATTAGTCCACATCATGTCACTTTAAAAGAGAACAAAAATTAAGGGCATGTGAAAGTTATAAGACACGAGAAAACACCGTGCGCTAAAATTGCTCTGATTAAGCTTTGTGAGTGTAGTTTATTATAATGTGAAATGTATTATACTTATGACTATGAGTTTTTTAAAAACGGAGGTTGGCGTCATTTAATAAATGCTATGGGAGTTAAGCTATAACTTCTAATAATGATCAGTATCAAAAGCACTAGAGGTAAAGAGATGCGGTAGATGTGTCCTTTTGCGGAGGAACGGTTCCACTTTGCCACTACCACACTGTTCACAAATTCTCTTAGGAAAGCTGTACCTGAGTAGCGAAGACTTTTTAATTTTGTCAGGTTGATAGTGCTATCTCAGTCGATTGTTATTATTTGTTCGTCTGGCTTGTCTTCTTTATTCATTTGGTTCATCCAATATTATGAGAATAATAAAATTAAGCCAAGCCGAAAAGAGGATCGTATATAATAATAATAATAGCAGGCAGGTCTATACTCAACTTCTTCTACATAGCTTTCACATTGTAATTAGGAAAATCGCTTTGCTCTAAAGCTCAGTATCGCTTAGTAATATAAAATATTCTCAAGTCTCGTGCATTTAACATATGTAATTATGTGACAACGCAATTACAGGCAATCTTTCTATAACAAAATAACAACTATAAGGCAATCTTTTCTTTTGTCAGGTTGTGCTTTTCCACAAACGCCTGCTGTTCTCATTCCCTTGATTTTTAATTCATATAATCTTTAATATAAAATAGACATATTATTTCATTGGACTTTTCGTTGCAGACAAAGAGCATTTTCTTGGCCTATTCTTTCAATGAACCCCACTCTCCTATTAAATTCTAAAGTAAACGAATAAGTTCTCCATTTACTTGAAGGTAATAGTCAAAGTTGAACGAAAAGTTAAATCTAGAAACCCCAGTAATATCAATCACATAAAATTCCCCTTTAAGATCGCTGATGAAGGAGAACGGTGTCGACACGTGGTATATACAGCTTTGATTTTGATTACTATAAAACTAAAAAAATTATTCTGGACTACTATAGTGTTTAAAAATTAATATAAAAATAATTAAAGAATTTAGCTTAGTATCAAACTGAAAGGAAGTGTATCAATAAAAGAAAATAAATTTTTTATGCTCAACGTCAATGACTTTTGAGGAGGTTGTTGTATCAACATGTCTATAAATAATTCACATTGTGTTTTATTTCCCCACAAAATTAGATTACGTTATTAACAATTTGTGCATTTCTTTAGGTGGCCTAGTGGCATTCCCCTTTTTTGTTCAGTGAACTAGTTATTACACGAGAAAGGGAGAAACAGGGTCAGGATGAAACGGATTCAGTGTCGAGAAGGAAAGATGAAGAAAGTAAAGCAGATAAATGGAAAAAGGGGAAAAGAAAGGAAGGGTCACACACACGCGAAAAATCGATGAAGCTGAACGAACAAACAATTTTGGGAGAAAGAGCGAGAAAGAGCGGAGAGGGTAGATCTCGCATGGCTCTGCCACTACAATCTGCAAGGCAAGGGAAGGCCAAGGCAACTCAGGCAACCCACGTTGTTCAGCACACTACTGGCCCACTCCAGGCACTACTTAACTCTAATATTATTATTAAAGATGTGCACGACTCAAGCCTTCTCCACCGTCCTCCAAACTTTTTATGGTCAAAGAGCACTACAATTCATATTATTTTATTTCTAAAATAGTCATCAATGCTTACACACACAAAGTAGCTGTCTGCTCCTTTGCTGGTTTTCTCTGTTCTGAGACCAACTTGACTACTGAAAAACTTATTTGCATTCCACTAAGATTTAGTTTTAAGCCCACTAAGAGATATGACTGTAAGGAATGATTCTAGTTGTTACAATGCCAATAAAATTGTTGGTTAGCGTAAAAGATAGTTGAGAATATTGAAATCTGGCTGCAGAATTTAAAATGTCTTGCTCTGCCAGACTAGCAGCTTAAAAATGAACTGAGAAAGCAAAGCAACATTAACTTGTACATGCAGAAAGGATCGGAGCACAAAAATAAACTACGTAAACGTATTATGTAACTTAGGGAAAGTCCTTAATGCGATAATATTTAAAGAGTGTATGTTTTGAAGTGTGGGAGTAAAGTAATGTAAAAAATATGCTTGGTGTGATCAGGGTAATGCAGTGCCAAAGAATTATATTTACGTGTGGCGTCTGTAGTTTTAGTTCTGTGAAAAGATAAAATATCCCGATGAGTGGTATTGAGAAGTAAAGGACGGAAAAGTTTTTCTGAAAGCGACATATTATGGGAACACTAAAGTCCATTTACTTTCAAGGGACATTCTATTCATGTCTACTTTCACTGTCAAAGAACGAAGAAAGAAAGCTGAGGCATGAACAGAAAACCAAAGGAATCAATTCATTCCTGGTAGTCAGTTGCCTCCGTCTAAATGAAAATGAACCTGTGACCTAGATAAGGCTCTTTTTGATGTTTCCGCTTGTCTGTTCCGACTACACTTGTTCCAGCCTTATACATTCATTCATACATACATTCGGCTCAATAGCACTCTTCAACCGATCCATCGATTTGAATACGCTTTCGGTTTTACCTTATATTTGCATATTATTATTAAGTATCGGAAGATACTTGTATACAAATGCGTTGTCTTTGTGTCTGTACATTTCCATGATAGCTCAAGAAGGGTTAGAGACAATGACTTCTGGTGAACCTTTACCAATATTCCGTGGGACAGCTAAGTTCAAATATATCAAAATTTCTTTCGCAATTTCTTACTGAATTGTCACTGAAACAACATAATACAGTCAAGGGCGTATCTGTGAGATTTTGTACCTGGGGGGACCCTTAATAAATCCTAGAATGCAGCTAAAACAATACTTGGTATGTACGTAGCAAGAAATAAAAAATTGTGCCATGAACTTTGCGTAACTTGCACCTTTACACGATTTTATTGCAATCCTTTACGATGCTTATTGATATCTATTTTCAACTGGCCTATTAGTACAACGGTGTATCCTATTTCGGGAAATTTATGTACATTTCTCTGATTCATTTAAAAAAGCGGTGTTTATAGATATAGAATTGAATACTGTAGACTTTTTAGCGTTGTTTTAATTTGTCAAGAGGAGTTAATATTTGTAGGTACAAATTAAACAGCAAATATTAGACGTGTTGGAACTGAAGTATCACGAGTTCATAATTGAATGATTCGAAGTAAATCCTTGAGAATCGTATTACTTGGTTGATTTCACTGAGTACCTTGGATTTTCTTTTAGTCACAGATTATGTGCATAAAAAGATAAAATTCGGGTCATCGTAATTACCTGACACAACTATATGTAGGTAGCTATACTGTGTAAGTGTGCATGAAGAGATTTAAAGCAATGGCAATCGAGACAGCGAAAGGGAAGGATTGTATGGATAATATTTAGTAAGGTTGATTCTGAATGAAAAACTGAGATCGGATTTTAGCGGAGATAATATTTGCGTGAGTATTTAATAGGAGAAGGAGGTTTGCTTTGACTTTGATATCGAGAACACCGGTATAGATATAGCGTGGTGTTAGCAGCGTTATATCTAAATAGTGACGGAGCACACATGAGGAAAGGCTTGACAGAGTGTAGAGGTTCTATAGGAACTCAGAGAGAGAGAGAGAGAGATACAGAGACAGGGAGTCATGTAGTAATAGAATGTGATGGTGGAAAGCTAAATGAGATAAGTTGAGACGTTTGTTTGGCATTTGTTTGGAGTTAAATTGCAAGTTGAGGAAGATGAGAATTGAAAGGATAGGAAAAGAAATGAGTTGAAAGGATCGCTTCCGCTCTTTCTCTCTTTCTCTATGTGTCCGATGGAGCGTCAAGAGTATACAGTGTAGGTAGTTGAATGTGAGTAGTAACATTACTGCTGGTAGTTGGCTATATCTGCATTTGTAGCAAAGATAAGGCGAGACGAAAGTGAAAACCAAGGCAAAGGGAAATATCGATTCGAAAACCGGGAGAGATTGCTTTATGATGTGTGTAATACACTTTTCCTTTTCGACTTGGCAGAAACTATTTTACTCTGTTTGTCTGTCTGATTGGAAGTCGGTTTTGGAAAAGTTGGGCGTTCTTCCTTAGTGTGAGAATAGAGCCGGTGAAATTTCATTCCAGTCCGTCTCCGTCCACAGCTATGCGTGCAACTAACAATAAATGCTAACATTCAAAAACTAGAGCACGACAATGAAAATTTTCTGTTTAACTAGGTGGATGTCTAAATCTCTTTTCCAACAGTTTAAATTCATTCACATATGTGTAATTCTCACAAACTGCATGCAAAGTTACACATAATGCAAATATTTCAATACGTTTTTCCAATGCCAGTTGAATTTTTGAGGTTGCATTGGAATTTTGTGGCTTAGATCATGGTTTAATAAACTAGATTTATCGAGTTTCAATACTACATAAACCTAAGTATGCATATAACACAATGAGGCGGAAAATAGATAAATACAGCAATAATATCAAATCATTCTTCCTAGTCACAAAAGCACTTGTACCCATTTATATTAATATTATTAAAGTTGCTTGCATTCTATCTCGAATGATGGCAAATTTACTTGTTGTTAAAAAACATAAATAAGAATGGCAGTGATACACATATTCCAGTTGCCCATTGGAAGGCTAAGTTCGAAGATGGTTTGAATCGGTCAACGACTCATACAAGATATCTGATATTAGTTGACCAGAGTTTAAAAATCTGGTACTTTGAACTTAGCATCCATCCACCTGGATAAAATGGACAAAATGGATAAATTGGTGATATTGGATAAAATGG
>JABASD010003529.1:0-19602 GCA_019776165.1 Pogonognathellus flavescens | reverse complement strand
CTATTTTTCCAATTTTTCATTTTTCAACAAAAATTCTTTGAAAAGTGCAAAAATTGCCAACTCTGACCATAATGCAACGGATCCAAAAAAGTAGCGAAAGAATAGAATCAATTGACGAAGTTTGAATTCATGAATGAAGTTAAATCGTTCTCAAGGTGTCGCTGGGACAGACAGAAAGCAGCTTGCGCTACTTAATACTCTATGTCACCGATTGACCCAGTTTTGACCTTTCTTGTAACCCCAAGAACACACACAAAGTTTCGACCATTATAAGTCGCGAGTGGGATATGGCTGTGCCAGATACAAAAGATAGACAGACCGACATATTATGGTATTCCTACAAAGTAGTGTTCTCTACTTATACAATCGCTTCAAAAGTCAACGGATTCATGCACCGTGCACTCAACACAAATTAGACGGCTCATTTTCATTTTCCTCGGAAAATAACAATCAACGCAGCAAAAAAAGGTGAATTAAAGTAGGGAATTATTATGCCACGTAAGGTGTACAGCCAACAGTAAAAAGTTCATTTTAGTCAACTGAGCAAATCAATTATCGACGCAGTTGCATGTGGAGAAGCTGATTTCATGCAGTGGACAATCCTGAGGCGTCCCATACGTCCACTGAAGTCCCCAGTTTATAAATTAAAAATATGGCAAAACTATATCATTGCATATGAGTCCAACTTAAGTATTTATCACATGTTGTGTTTAACACAGATGAGATGCTAAACGCAGCAGTAAATTTGTTTGGGTGAATATTACCAATGTTTCTAAAAGTTGATTTGATCCGTTAAAAAGGAGTCGTTATAAAATAAAGCTGTGGGTTGTGGAGCAAAGGCTATGGACAAAAATGCATGTTATGTATATTTAGTAGTTACAGTTAGGTATGTTATTTAAGTAAAGGAAAGGATGTAGGTAAGTGGGAACAACGCTTGGTGCTGCGAATAAAAGAAGTGAGACAATGGGATGGGATGGAGAGTTAGTGTTGGAAAGGACGACGTTATTACAAGCGTTACAGAATTGCAGAAGTATTGCAGGATGGATGTAGTAGCTGTGTATGAATGTGGTGGTATAAGTCTGAATTGTGAATTGGTGTGTATTCTGTGTATGTAAATAAAGATGTTGTGGGCTAGTTAAGTGGGAAACGGAGATTATGAGATGGGAATGGGACAGATGCGGCTGAAGGGTTGGAGGACGGGAGTCATTTCATGACGGCGTGTCTTCTTGTGTCAGGACTTGTTGTGGCACGGCACAGAACCCACCCGTGTCTTCACATAATTCCGAATCCCTCATCATCAGAGTTAATTCGGATCTTTCTCTTTCCTGCCTGCTGCGTCGTCCTACTCGTGTCAGCCTCTCCTTTGACTCATCTTCTCCACACACCGTACACATCACACACACAACACAGATTGCACAACACACGCTACACTGGCACAAATAACAGAAAGAATACTTCCTCAGACTCTTGTGTTTCGTGGCTCCCGTTGTGGCTAATTGTGATTTGAATTTGTTGCACATACATTTATTTTACGGATATAGAGAGAGAGGTGTATATGTAGGTATGGTATTAATGGCATGGTTATAGTTAGGTATGTTATTTCGCTGTGTATGTGCTAATGTGATGTGATGGTGTGTGGATGTGGTGGAAGAGTTGAAAAAGCGAGGAGCGACGAGAGTTGGTGCCACGGGAGGAGACACGGAGGAGAGTGCCGTGATGCCATGCGGTGGGCCATCAGATAATTCCCAAGCCAACAACAACCAACAACGTAACTGAAGAGACGCTGTAATGCTAATGCTCCTATTAGCCCATCCATCCCACCACTCTGCTCTATAACTATTAGCCCAGCTCTCACATCATCTCTCTCCAAACACTTACACGGCTATATAAAAACATTTATACCATTATTTACCTATAACATTTATAACGCTCATATAACATCCACATCCACGTTCACATAACATCCACGTAACATTCATATAACATTTATACCACAACACATCAACATCAAAAAAGAAAACGATTCTCTGCTTGGCCAAAAATGACTCGCCGTTCTTCCGACTGACGACGACTCCACTTGTCGAGTGTCGACTCTTCTTCTGTTCTTCGCAAGTGCCTCCACTGCCTCATCCTGATCTCACGACTGCCACACAACACAACTCTTAACACACCTCATCCAAAATCCACCACGACTCTCCTTCCTTCCTGCCTCCTGTGTCTGCCTCTGCCTGGATCTCTCCTCGCACCAAAAATTAGTCATTTAATCTCCTTTAAGCTATACCTAACCAACCTCTCCTATACAAAGCCTTTACTTCGCCCGTACTTCGCTTCCTCCAAAGCCGTGTGCAGTCTCTTCATCAAAAACAGCCGAGTTAACTTTTTGTGACTTAACTGAAACAAAAATAGGTATAGGAGTTGGGTATAGCGGAGAGGAGTTGAGACGTCGCTATACGCCACAATCATCTGTGAGTGAGGAATAGAAAGAGCTAAGGCAGTCTCCAAGCACCTCGTCATTTCTATGCAGTCACAGCCATACTCCACTTTTTGTCTTCGTCTTCCACATATATCTCACTCAAATATATTGCATAACATTGCGATTATTATTACACTCGCAATTACTTTGCATTCATTCTGACTTGAATCTGTACTGCCTCTTTTAGTCGCCCATTCATCCATCTGCTCCTTTTGTCTAAGTAAATACCTTTCTGCTGCTTCTCCTTACAACACACCACATACTTTTAACAACAGTCAAGTCTACAAAAGCAAAAATAAAATTCAGCCATACCAAATAACACTTTCAAATCCTATCATCAAAACGTATAGCGGAAGCGACACTTACAGCAACTGCAGTGAAAATAAGTTTCAACCTTCGGTGCTGAAATATATACAATTAAAAAATACTAAATCATAACAGGAACCAAAAAAGTGATTTTGGTGTGTAATTTAAGTGTGTGATCAGATATTACTTTCCCCAATTTTCCTGTTTTCGTCGTGTGATGATTGGCAAGAGCATTGAAAAATCTCTGTGCAAAGAAAACATTTTGCTACACCGTTTTGCTGCAGTGGGAATTCTCATTCGCCTAAAATCTCAGGCAGATTCAGATTGTTGCACGGAAAGAAGAAAGAATGGCTTGTTGTGTTAAGACGGAAATCGTGAACGAGGCGAAGACGGAAAATGGGTCTGGACGACATGAGACGAAGTTGACAGAGCGTTGTTGTTCTATTGTCATTGTCAGTGGTCCCAGGGTCATTCAAACGGATTCCCACATTCCCACTCCTTGTCACTTGACATCCGCAAGAACATTTGAATTACTGCTTGTGACTTGACTTTCCCATTCTTCCGATCCATTCTCTTCCTCATTTCTCTTCATTTCAAATTCTTCTAAGTCTTTCGAATCATTTCTCGCAAACCCAGTTCATCTTTCGTTGCAAATCAAAAATGGAATTTGAAGTGAAACAAACTGCTCTGGAATCAGTTTTCAATCAATTGTACTCTTCAGATTGCAGATTTATTCGCGGAATTACTTTGATTGTAGTTAAGTGCTAATTGTGGTTGGAAGTGAAAGTTGTTTTTCAAGATTTTTACATTTATTTGAGTTGCAGTTGAAGTTGGGTGTTTGAAACGTGTGGAAGATGCGGTGGTGGATTGGATTGTGTTAGTTGTGGTAATTATTTATTGGGGAAGTGTTAAGCGGCTGGTTGTGTTGAGAGAATTACTGTTGGTTAATAGTTGGTGTAGAATTATCTGAGAGCTGGGAACGTATATGGGGCAGCTGGTGTTGCTGCTGGTGCTATGGCGGTGGTAGTGGAAGGAGAAGGAGGGAGGTTAGTTGTTGGAGACAGTGTCCTCACTCGCATGGCAATATGACATCCCCATAAAGGCATCGTCAGTGCAGCACGAAAAATGTGAGGAGAAATTCTTTGTGGGCTTCGTCGTCCTTCATAACTGCCATCCGCATCCTCAAACAACATCCAACCAATTCCAATCCAACTCCGATCCGAAAACTAAGCAACCAGCCAAACACACAGCACCACCGAATTCCCAGCACCACTTCGCTGCTTAATTCCTCCACTAAACCACTCGTCATCTTCTCATCTTCCTGCAATCCAATTAAGTATTATTCTTCTGCCTACCTCTTCTTCTGCCCGCACACATTTCTACACATCTACAACAGCCTCGTCAATCTCATCCTCATTAATTCCATCTGTAGCAGCGTCAGTGCTCCAAGTTTCCAGCAATTCATTCATGGTTCCTCCTACTCCTCTTGTCGTCTCTTCGTCTCTCACTCAGTGGCATTGCTTAAAATAAATATTCGCATTCTTCGGATGAGTCATCCGCACACAGGAAGATCAATTTTTATTTGATGAAGTTGAAGCTGCTGCTGGCTGCTATGAGTCTTCGAGTCTTGTCTGAAAGCGAATAAGAAAGTTATAAGTTAAGTTGGTATTATCGTAAATCAAATTCTCATTAATGTGATGATTTTTAGAGTGAGTGCCAGCGTTTTTGTCTTGCCGTGCAGTGAACTAAAAAAATCTTGAATTTTGGCCAGCTTTTGAGATAAAATTATTTTTGAACAGAAGCTGCGATGAAATGATAATTCGGGAGAAAGTTCTTTGTGTACGAATATTATTTCATTTCGAAGAGGACAAATTCTTCTAGTTAAGGGCGGAAATGATTTTAGCGCCATTTTTGTGAACTGGTTGACTCGTCTTTGTTTTCCAACAGTGAAAATGTGTTCACGCAGCAGTCTCATTTTTCAGTTTGAAATGTGTATTTTCAAAATTGGGATTAGTACTGCGGAAAGTGTGAGTTGAAAACTGTGAATTAATTGCTGAATTGGTGTTTCTGTTTCTACAACTTATTTTCAGTTCATGAGCTGACAACGGGGGATGTTCGTCGGGTGTGTATTTCTATTATAATAATGTATTATTTATTTGTTCAATTTATAGATTGACACTGTTGACGCTGTTGTGTGTTCTGCGGAGTTGGATAGTTGGATTCCTTGGATTTGTCAAGTGTAAACAGCGGAAACGACATTGTAGTGAGCAAGATGATGTTCACGGGCTCTCCCGCTCGTAAGCGAACATCTTCCAGTACATCCAGCACAGCGCATCGAGGAAAACCTCACGGGTCTGGACAAAATGACAGATCTGCAGAGTCCACTAGAATTCGTCACAACTACGAGGTATGTTAGTCAACATCATGCTTCATCTTACCGACTTCGTACAAAACAAATATCATGCAATATCATTTATGTCCAACGCTTTTATTTTTCAAATTATTCTTCCTTGTTCCATTTTCAATAGAGATGTCATCATCACTGTTGAAAGCATCACGGTCAAATGCAACCAGGGCGTATCTACGCATAGACTCCGGGCTCGAAACCCCTTAGTTCCGGAAAAAGGAATTTCTTATTTGACAAGCGGTCGGAAATCGCTTTAGTCGTTTTGAGTTCCTCATTTCCGAATCCTAGTTACGCCCTTGGTTGCAAGCCAGAAAAGCATCTCTGTCATGCATTTATTCCAAATAGGAGGAACAATTTAGGAAATTATTTTTGAAAATATTTGTCATCTGACGGTAACTAAAGTTCAAGGTGTGCGAAAATGTATAATATAGGTATGTACAGTATGTAGGTACTAAAGCTGGCAACCCCAACCCAGGGGTTTATCCGGGATTGGGGTTGATTGATATGGGGTTGGATAGGGTCGGATTGGACAAACTTGTTTCTGTTTGGGGTCGGGGTTTTATAAAGAAAGCTTATTATATTAGGGGGAAAACTATTTTATTAACACAAAACAATCACTGCCACACATACAAGCATGATAGGCGAAAACTACTCAGATAACAAAAGGTTGTAAAGTTTAGTTTTAAGGAATGATTAAAATATGAATTACACACTAAAATATGTTCATTTAGTAGGGTATAGATGATTATTTAAAATTAATATAGATCCATTGCACACAGAGCCACTTCACCAATTAGAGTCTGTGGCAGTTTCATTTCCTCATCACTCATGAACATCTTTAGTGTTTAGTTTGTTCCGTTGACTTTTCCCGTCCGTGCAACTCACGCATTAGCACTTTTACCCAAAATAGTTGAAAGTAATTAATCTAACAAGCATCATATAACATTGCATTGTTTTTATAGATGAAAAGTATATTAATGAAAACAACGTGAATGAACCTAAAGTACAACAAAGTCACGCGAATGTAAATAAGGATAAACCATAAAGGGATTATTGTTTTGAACTTTGAAGTGGACAAACCGGTGCGGTGTGAGACACGGTCTAGAGGAGTTTGTTTAACGTTGTGATATCTCAATAGACGCAATAACTTATTTATCACCACTATTACTATGAATAACAGAGGTACTAAGGTCAAAGGTCAAGGTGTTACGTCATGTCATTCCTACTTTCATTGAGACAATGTTGGCGGTTTGGGTTTTAAAGTTACAGCTGAATGTAAATAAGTTTTTGTAAGTGAAATGTTGGGTGTAAACTGTGGAATATATTGTAAACTGTAACCGTCAAGCAAATAATAAGAAAATGAGTTGTGGTAATGGTAATAGAAAGGAAGCGTTGCCTTTTGTCTGCTGTTCTTGGTGTCATTTATTTGTGTCTTGTGTGCTGTTACTGTTGATGTAGTGGATATTACTGATATTATTTTAATTGTGTCTGTATTTTCCATGACTCATTACACTCATTCATTCAGTAAGTAAAGTAAGTTTTTGTGTTACAGGCTGAATTTTTGTGGTATTCACGGGACTCACTAAACTTTCTGTCTGTGGATGTTTTCCCACATTCCATATCGACTCCAAGTTTGGCCTTACTTTTTGTATGCAATCTTTAGGTTGGGTTTATTTATGTTAGCCAGTGGTACAGTAGTATACAGTGCATTAAGCATATAATAGTGGGACATAGAAGAGTAAATACTCTAAACACTGGGTATCTAAGTGCGTAGAATTATTAGTACCACCAACTGTTATTCCCGTATCAATATAATCCGCTTAGCTAACGTTAACTGTATATTTTGTTAAATGTTCTTTTGGAATTATGGCATTAGTATTATCGAGATACGCAACAACATTATCATATCCGCTTAAGTGGCACACTTTGCTAGACTCACTCAGACCGTAGACGCTAAGTCATTTTGGTGGGCCCTGCCTTAACCCACAGAGGTCACACTCACAAACAAAAGTTTAAAAAACCGTGTTATATGAAAAGTACAGTACATAAAAATACCAGCTATATGCTACAATTATGGATAGGGAAATTACTACATTCCAATTATACATTGCTTTATTTTCTGTGAGAAATCCAAATGACGAAAGCAAAGATATGTACTATCTGTAGGTACGTATGTTTTAGATGAGACATTGTTTAGAAGGAGTGAGAGCATGACTCCTACCCAATTATCGTGTAAAAGTTAACTAGCTAACTGTGGAACATTAGGCTAGTCCAAGACAACTGAAGGAACTGTTACATTTGCATACGCAGCAGCACGAACCAAACTGCTTGTCTACGTCACAGCATTACTTAAAATTAAGATAGTCCTAAGACACACAGCACAGAGTGCTATACCTCTCTCATTGTCAGTCCTTTCATAACATTGCATTTATCATATTTGCATTGTGTCACAAAGACGGAATTCGAAGTGATGACTCATTCTCATTTCCACTCTCCTCGGAAAATCCTAACCATGCACGGATATCAGGACTTTGACTTGGTCTTTACCATATTACACACATGCACACATGCACATACAGCTATTGTATACTTGTAGTTGGTAATTATTCAATAGCTATGCTTTGCCATACACACGTTCAACTCATTGCAATTCATTCTTGTTCTCATAGTTCGCCTTGTGTAACATTCACAACAGATCTGTCTCAAAGGTACAACCACTCACTCGCTCTTCACTCTTCTTTGTTATGCCACTTCAACGTGTAGCAACTGTTGCATCTCTTAGTTTTACTCAAACTTCTTTCTTTTGGAAGAAATCTTATGCATAACGCTCACTAATTTGGGCACTATTGTGGTGTGTCAGTGAAAAGTGCTGCAAATAAACAAGACTTTACCTGTAATTGTTTTTACCTCCCCCAGGACGGATCTACCTGTGTTTGAAAGGCATATTGGTAGCTTTTTGTTCAAAGGTATAGCTTCACTTACGCTGCGCATGTGTCGCCCTTTAGATCTTATTGTGAAGTGTATAGAATAGCGGAATACCGAATACTGCTAATTATAATTAATAATACAGGGACGCATCTATATGCAGTGTATATCCAGATAACTCATAATATTTAGTTCAAGGTTAATTAATTACGCCTCATCCACAAACTCCCAACTTCACACATCCACCTTTGAAATAGTAATCTCATGAAATCGGATTTGTATGCAACACGTCGTTTTCGTAAGTATAGCAGTTACTAATTTCCATTCATTGCAAAATGCAAATGAAATTGCTAATGTAGCGTTGACTGTTTCTTCTTCTCACATTACATCAAGTACTCTGTTTGCATGTGAGAGTTAAATGTTAGACATATTAGCATAATTGTACCTTGTAATTACTCCTTTGTTATGTAAACAAAACTTCAATGCCATGTTGCTTTGCTGGTGGTAGGTAGATTACGAAAGCAAGCATGTCCATATAATATTCATTAACAGATTAACACTGCACATTCTTATTCCTATTCCTAATGCTGCATATTCAAAAAACATTATTTTTACTCACCCATTTCACACCTGAAAACTGTTGCAACTAAAAATCAAACCTCAGCTAAATCATTTGCCATATTACAATTTTATAATAAGTACCTTTCAGTTGTGCCCACTTGCGTCTTGTGGGTTAATTTTGCTCTATTACATCCATTTTGAATGGTTTATTATTCAACTATTTTTACTTTTGTGTATAATGCATAACATTATTTACATAGTGGAAATTATGAGGCTCTGTAAAATGTTCAGAACTTGAAGGAATAGAAGGAAGTTATAATTTTACAATCGACATCACACTTTGAAATTGTTCTTATAAGAAATACGAAACAAGCTACAAGAAACTGACCATCTCTGCTCAGTTCAATTCAAAGCTTTAAGGAAACAGGTCTGCCCAATAGACAAAAACTTTTTTGATTTTCGCAAATTTTTATAAACAGTAGAATTTTTGTTAATTTTACGATAGCTTGTTGTCAGAAAACAGAAAATGTTGTTTACGATTTGCGTGACTGCTATGGAAAAAGGAATGTGAAGATTGTTGAGACTTTTGCGAAAGAGATGGAATTACAATTTGGAATTGGTGTGAAATGGAGAGAATGAGTTTATTGACAAAACGACGTAGTGTGCTGTTTCCTTCAGATTGCTCTTTGTATGTTTGGCCATTTGATGCTGAGTTTGTTTATTTTGGACTTGCATGAATATTTTATGTTCCTTCATTTTATGGCATTTCCAAACTACTTTTAACTATCCTCTTAAATTTTACTGGCACATAATATACTTCTCTGCAGCATGCCTTAACAATAACAACCTTATCTATGGATCAATGTATCCTCTTAATCTTCCTCCACTCATTCCACTGTGTAGTCAGTAATTGGCAGTCCCAGCCAGGTAACAGATACACTGAAAATTGAAAATCGTGTCACAGTTATTGTAAACACTTCCTCCTATAAATACTTGACAAGATTTATATGCTAACAGCACTACTGCATTACTGTCAGTAGACAATTATTGTTAGTCAAGTGTCTTCTTTCTTCCTGCAGCATGCAGGAAACAGTTTTCTTGCAAATGGTTATGTTATGAGAATTTACTTGATAAAATATTTCCTTATGTATTTCTAAATAGATATTTAATTTTGTAACACTTACTTGGCTAAAGCCTTAATTGTTTACGGTCAATTTAAATTAAAACTTAAAATTAATTCCTTCTTAAAAGGAAATTGTTAATTCGGTGGAGTTGATTTATTTTGTTGTTGATTGATTTACGTAGCACCTGTAAAGTAAAACACAAGCAATCAGTGATGTTTATAAAGGACTTGGTGAAAGATTTATTTCTACTCAGAACGTAATGTTTTGAGTAGTTCAATTGTAAATATAAAAATGCAAGGTCAGTTTACATGTACAATCCTACACTACTTCAAAGGAAACTGTGAAGATTAAAGATGAAGGAATGCCTAGTATGTACTTTGTGGTATCAATTAGTCTTTCTTTCCCAACTTCAATGCTCATAAAATCATTCGTCCCAGTAATGAATTATAGCATAGCCTATATTTCAGTCAAATTGATAACATTGATTAGTATGATTGATTGATGTAATGATAATCAGCGACTGATAAAGAAACGTGGAAGAGCATGGGGCAGAATGTGATTTTATTAAAAGGGACTGAAAATATTTATTTAGTGTTTTGTACGTGTCATTTTGTGTGTAGGGTGTATTGGTGGGAGTTGCATTGTATAATTATGTGTATGGTTGATTGACAGGTGCGAATTCGGAATCCAGCCTCCCATTCATTAGCCGCCCGAACAAATTCCGCCTCAACGTCCGTAGGGATGCGTCTATTCCGTGATGGGGACGGTGAGTATCTTTTAGTTGATTCACTTTTTAAACACGAGTCAACAAACAAGCATCTGCTTAAACAACTTTACAACTTCTTCGTCGGAACAACTCCATCCCGAACAGATTTAAAGCATCTTAGCATACGGACACATGCTCTATCTGTACAGTGCTGTAGTTAAAGAGCGGATATGAGGATAGAGACGCTCGACACAGATGCAGTGTGTGTAAGTAAGCCTAGACGATGTTATGCGCGGAGATAATAAATATATCATAGAATTAAGTGGGAGAGAGATTTGAAGAGGAAGGTTTGAGTTGGACTTGAAGAGAGTGTTGATGATAATCTGAGTGCAGCACTTGAGCAGTTCGTAATAGAAGAAGTAATAGAAGTACTAGAAGTATTAGAAGCAGAAGAGTGAGAAGGAGCGCTGGGACTGGGGACGGAACGAAACGGAACGGTGTCAAGTCAAGTGAACTGTCCGTGTCCGTGTCCGGAGTGTCCGGAAGAACTCGACTTTTCCGAAGCAGCCAAAGCCAAGAGAAAAAAGAAACTTGGAAGAAAGATGCGTCTTCTCAGCTTTGCTTCTTCTGTGAGACTCAGACTGGGAATTGACATGAGGAAATTAACCGTCAACCGTCATACAAAATCCACTCACACAACATCCGAATGTCTCATCTCCGCTGCTCCTCGCAATATGCGCTCTCCTACCACTCCACCAGCCACCACTGCCATCTCAATCCCAATACTCCGAAAGCCAATAGCAATACCAATCGCAATACCAATCGCAGTACTAATAGCAATACTAATAGCAATAAGAGCAATAGATAGAAAGATCCGAGTGTGTGTGACTGATATTTGCAGTGTGTGTTTGTGTGTGACTGAGTTGTGCCAAGGGAAGACACGGAGAAGAAGAATGAGAGGAAATATTCGGGAGCGGCTGTGTGAGACGGATGATGGGATGAGATGTTGGTTATTAGTAGAAATTAGACATTATGCTGAAAGTAGTCTGAAAGTAGTCCAGTGGAATGGAAATGTGATGGAGGCTGTGGGACTTTTAGAACTGCTCTGCGATCTTTCATCTCTCAGATCTCTCTCTCGGGTAGACAAACAGGAAATAGAAGGAAATAGGAACGAGAGGAACGTGTTGTTGTTGTGTGAGCTGAGCTTGAGGAAGAAGAAAGAGATTGACGAATCAGGCACATCTCACTTTCCTTCACTCTCTCATCTCTTCACCCTCTCCCAAGTCTCCCATCCTCGCCCATTTAAAAATAGAGCCCACACTATTTTTACTTATTATGATTACAACCAGCCCATCCATTTCCACACCAACTATTTCCAAAACTATCGTCCTATCACATCACTTTACATCCATTCCCGACTCAATCAACTCACAAATATTCTTCCTTACACACAACACACTCCTCACACAACTTTTATTTCATTAACTAAACTGCCAACAATATAAATACAATTTATTCCAAGTGCTTCAGCTTACATAGGAATTTAATCATTCAACGGACATGAATGTAGTGTGATGAAATAGTATGATAATGTAATGATAATTCATATGGAAATTCTGTATGAATACCAGCTTCTATTTACCGTACTTCAGGCACGGGTTCTAACTAAGATGTTATTGTTTTATTTACTCAAGATTAATTTCATTAATCACAATAATTTTGGAAGTATCAAAGTGGAAATGAAATGCATGATGAGATAGTTGTCGAGATGAGTAGGATGGAATTCGCGCGAAATTAAGCAAAAAGATGTGTTAAGTATTTCAGTCTTGTGAAGATATAAAAAATTGTATATTGAATGAAGTGCGATGCTGTTGATGATATGATTGAATAATTTTTGGGTTTAGGAAATTTGGAGGAGGATGAGATTGGGAAAGAATCGAGCGGTGGAGGTGTGTTCAACATTACGGGGCGTCGAGGGGCCATTAAACATCAAAAAGTCCACGAAGTGAAAGGTCATCGCTTTGTGGCCAAATTTTTCCGTCAGCCAACATTCTGTGCTTTTTGTCATGACTTTCTCTGGGGATTCGGCAAACAGGGCTACCAGTGTCAGTGTAAGTCTACCAATTCATCATTCACTAACTCTGTTACCAGTAGAGGCAACCCGTTTCACCTGTGTCGTCGCAATCGCACGAAGAGTGACAGCGTGATGCCATTATGATGATGCATAGATAATTGACACACAAATAATGCATTGCAACAGTGAAAGCCTTCCTGCTTTTTACTTCAATGTTGGAGAGGAATTTCGTTTGATTTTTGCATGTGGTATTTGTAGTTAATTTCGTGGTATTTGCTGTAGTATTTTGACGAAATGTCAATGAAATTGGTGGACAATGTGCTGGGTGTGCCGGATAGTGAGAAGATGGGCCATCAGAGAGAATCCGAAATGCGAGGAAAGTCTCCTAGGCAGCTCTCGCTGTCTTTTCTGTTCATTCCGATAGAAACTCGGAATTGTTGTCACAGGGCCAAATTTTGTGCTAAAGATTCGCTAAAAGTGCGATTGGCTACACCAAGTACAAATGCTCATTGAAAAGACATGAGTTAGCGACTAATCACTATCCGTCAGAAATTCCAAAACATTCTCATGAAACTTTGCGAGAAATGTAACTTGAAGTTCTCTTTAATAATCATTAATCTGTTTTTGATGGCTTTGCCATGTCATTTGAATATTTTACGCAAAGAACCACTTTTTGGGTTTAGGTCACGCGCTTCATTTGTTTTATGTTATATGATGGAGCAATGACGATGGCATTGTGTGGGCAGGTTTTTATGTACCATCCACAGATGGAACACAACGAAACTCTTTCGCGCACTGCGTAAATCTTCAACAAAGAATCTTTTTGTACAGAATTCGATGAAAAGGAGCAGTGTGCGTGGTATATGAATTATGTGAATATTTATAAGTAAATATGAAAAGTCAATGTTTTAATGTTTTCAGTGTGTCAATGTGCCGTTCACAAGAAATGCCATGACAAGATTCTGGGGAAATGCCCAGGATCCGGAAAGGAGTCTCAGAGTACGATTGTAAGTCTGCACCCCTTAATTCTTCTTCATCCATCTTTCAATTCAATCAGCCACCAATTTTTGTGTCAATAATGGAGAATGACAATGCTGACAATGTATTTGCAGTATCTCCGTGAAAGATTCAAAATTGACGTTCCTCATCGCTTCAAAGTTCACAATTTCATGTCGCCCACGTTTTGTGATCATTGCGGCTCCCTTCTCTACGGCCTGTTCAAACAAGGATTAAAGTGTGAAGGTGAGCTCAGTTTTACGACTTTTTCTTATGAACTCTTTCTTAATGCTCTCGCAGAATGTAAGCAAAGATTTTAGCTAATTGTGAAATTCTGTCTGAGGGATTTGCTAAAGTGTCACCAGACCATACATCTAAACTCTCCACTCTTTTACTCTACGATGAAACAAGACGTGCAGTGTCACCGTTTGTATGAGTGTGTAGTCTTTTTAGAGATCGCGAATAAAGTAATTGTCCCGGGAGAAAAGTCAACAGAGCGAAGCAGTGTGTGTACGTAGCAAATATGCCATATAGAGAATTCTTCAGATTCCTTCGGCTCTTCACGCATTCTTCGCGTACGTTGATTCCGATACATCGAATCTTCCCGTGATTTAGTCGTCTTCGTGGAGTGTGTTAGACAAGAAAGTTTCTGTGCAAGTTACAAGTTAGCCTAGAACTAAGCCACTGCGTGTTTCTCAACACATCGCTGTTCTTGAGTACATCATAATCTTTTCTATATCTGTCTGACCTCTCTTTCCTAATCCTCACTTGTTCTCCTTCTCTTCCAAACAACTTCACCAGAACTACTGCGTCTTGTAAACTCAAGAGCTGGGATTACATCTGCATTACATATTCTACCTTGCAAATAGGTCATGTCTTTTCAGTCGTTTTATGGCAGCCTCCCTCCGTTCCTCACAATTTAGACAAGGTTCTGACTTTCTTGTCATTTCCAAAAATTCTCTTCCACACGCGCCAAATTTACCTACCAATTCATAACTTTTTTATTAATGAGAATAAATGATTAGTCCAAAGTTGAAACAGGAAGGCGAGCAAGGCTTCCTCAGCGCAAGGCAATCGTTTTCTTTTCAGTTTGACTGGTTGTGGTTCATAGTTCTAATGGATCTGCACACTTTTCATGGCACCCAAACCACTTTTATGTTCCTACACATTGATACACTGGAGAATAAGCCTTTCAAAACGGATGTAACAAAGTAGCGTAAGATAAACAATTCCCCATGCTAAATAACAGTTCTTATTTATTGTTGATTTGTCAACTTATTTGCCAACTGTTGTTGTCAAATGAGTTGTAAATTGTTGCTGTCAATTGTTTTGACAAACTTGGAACAAATCAAGTAGAGATATTTCTTTGACTGATACACCGATAGACAGACAGATCGTTCCTATAAAGTAGCTTCCACCACTAAATATTGAATGCCACCAACTGACTCCGATTGTTGTGACCCAGAGATCACTTATGAGAAGTTTGAACGAACGTTTGTGTTGTTAGTCCGTTTGTTTGGGAGTTATAGCAGTGACGGACGGACGGACAGACAGACGTAGATAATGAGAAGCACCTAAGCTAACCTATAGCTGATTTGCATGTTGTAGTTTTAGCTGTAATGATATGAAGTACATGGAGATTAGAAATGATGATGGTGTGAATGAATGTTGTGTAGATGTATATCTTGTGGCGTGGCACGTGTTCTGTTTTAGTCACATCACAACTCTCGCAGCCATATCCACCAAGTCATCTAAAAATAAAAGACAGAAAACTTACCTAAGGTTTATTTTTAGGAATGAATGCAAAATGACTTTTGCGTATGTTACACACATTATTCGCTATATTATCCCACTCTGTACAGCAGTACATCTTTTACGTCCTGTGTAGACACATTTCCTTTATACTTTATGCCCTGTTGTACACATACATATATCAAACCCCGTAGCTATACCTACATATATTATGTGAGATACCACATGCTTACTATTTTTACTGCGATAAAGTTAGTGAAGTATATCCATAGCATCGTTTTCGTTTGGATGGGAGTTTCTGAATTTCAACAGAGTCAATCAGTTTGGGTCACATGAAAATTACTGAACAACTTTTGTCAACTTCTTGCTGCCGTGCCATGCACTCGTCCCCCATTTGTCAAATTCTCACCCAGTCAACGCATGTACATTCACTCCCTTCAACTTTTTCGGACAATATTCTGATTGTTCAAGTATGTAGTGCCATGTAATTTCACCCGCCTAAAAACAATATGAGACATTATATTATGATTGTGTGAACAATGATTACGATTGTGTAAATCAGTTGATTTCGTTAGAGAGGAGGAGAGTTCGTTTTTCATTTATCGGAAAGCAGAGAAAATTATTTTATTTTACTATAAACATGATCAAACAAATCAGAGAGTATTTTTAATCTTTACTATTAGCTGAAATAAATGAAGAGACTTGAGAATAAAATTATTCTCGTAAGTCACCTCAGCTGCGTGCAAGACAAGTAATCCAACATCCAATGGTGGATTATCAGTCATTTATTGCGTGCGCTACAGATGTTGGCTTTTACAAATAACAAATATTCGACAATTTCATACTTGAGGAGCTAAAATTGAATATGTAAGTGTTCCGATTACAAAACAGAGAATGTAAAGAAGCTGGGGATTGAATGAAGGCGTGAGTGAGAGTACAAGGCTGCTTGGTGACATTAAACGCACAGGTGAAAGTTTGAGGTCATCGAGTTCCAAAGTTCTCAGTACAATTTAGCTGATTTATACAAATAAAAAAGCAGTAAGATTGCCCAAGTACAAATCAACAGGCGAAGATTTGTTTTTTCTTGTTCCGCGTGCACAAAATCTTCATGGTTTGGGTTTTGGAGGAGTTACTTTGAATCTGGACGTATGTAATATATTTGTTGGCAATAAAATATCTTTGTGTTCATTAAGAAGTAGAGATCAAAAGAGTCCACAGCTACCTACCTAACCTATGTAATAGTAAATAAATTCAATTTCCATTTTTATATGAACTTTGCGTAGGCAAGTTGCTTTTATTAAAATGATAGAAGTTTTGATAGGAGCCAAAAAGAGGTCGCCCACGTAATTCTGTGACGTAGTGGTGGAAAATGTACGTAAAGCGTACACAAACAGAAGATTCAGAAGAACATTTACTAATGGCAGTGGTAAGTACGAAGTGTTGTTGTGAGCCTAGCCATGCCATTAAACATTTTCTGAAGCAGGAACAGATTTAGTTGATCCCATGATTTATGTTATCGCATCGTAGTCAACCTTAGCCTTGGAGACTCCGAATTTGCTCCACAACCGCAGTTTTTATACCAAAGCAATGCATTCGAAACACTTTTGAATCTACACGAACTCTCGGCATGAATGCTTCGTTAAAGGATTATCACATCTCTCTGTAAACATACAAAACTTGAGATAAATTCGGATAACACAGTTAGAAAACGACTTGAGACGAGTAGTACACTGAAACCAATTCAATTTACATGTGTACAACAATATTACAAACAGACATGTCAAGTCACAATCCACGATAATTGGGACATTATGACTAGGCAAGTATTAATTTAATTGGGAATTATGACAAATGCGCCTGACGCAGCAGCTTTTGCCGATTCGGTTTAAACTCATTTACACCGATTTCAGTTTTGTAAGTAGAAACTTGCAAGAGAAGGAGGAGCAGGTGCACAAACGCCCAAGATTTATTCATTCCATACTTCTTAACTTGCAAATGATTTTCTAAATACTTGACGTTTGGGAATCGTACTGTTTTAATTTCCATTTTTGAAAATGATATATGGTGAACCACAGTGTATAGTGTATTGTATAGGTACACTCTTAAGTTCAGAGTTCAGACCAGGATGGATGTTGATGATGTTGTTTGTATTATCATATTCTTATTTTCTGCGGTGGGGACTATCGTGTGTAGCATATAATTTGAGTAGAGCCAGAGGGAAAGTGTTGTTTCTGTTTCTGGCAGACAGATTGGCGTAAATAGCCACCCACTTGGTCGATTGCAGTGCAACGATGTGGAAAAAGTCTCATTCCCATTCCACAGCCCAAACATAATTATAACAACAAAATATATGCGAATCTTCATCTCAGACGTTGTGCACCCAAGTCGTAAATAACCGAAAGCAGAAATAGTGGGATTGAAGAAGAAGAAGAGGGAAGGAGAGATTGTGTGAGGTGGGCCACAGCACACACCACAACACACAATAATTTTATTTTCATCCGATGACCTTTGGCAATCTTCTTTTCTTTTGTGCTTGTCGTGTCGTGGAATGGTGCAAAGAATTTCTTGTTGTACTTTTTTCTCTTTTCTCCTCGCACACTTTTATAGTCGCTGTGTATTCTCTGTTTGAATTACTGAGGAGAATCTTGGGATAGGGTTTAGTGAGTTTCGTGGCTTGAAGGTAGAGTCTATAGTCTACAGCAGCGGAAATCAGTCGGAGGACACGCAAGACTTTTTGTCACCGACTCTTCGCACACACAGTCCTCACTGTAGTCCTATTCATTCAGTTGAAAACAAAAAGCAGTTTCGCTTGTTCGGTGTCCCTGCGTAGCTTTGTTCTGATTAATCTCACAGTTTGCATTTGCCATGTGTAGTTGCATGCATACGCCGTGATCTCTCCATTTCCACTCTCCTTCATCATCATTGTTCGAGTTCTGTGCCAAGACTTTCAACTTCTTTCAAGTCACAGCTATCATCTAGTCACAGCCATCATCCAGTCACAGCTATCATCTAGTCACAGTCACAAGACTTTAATTCTCAGTGCAGTGTGGTGCACGAAGTGGAGATGAACTTTGCATTCAAATATCCTCTCCAATTATCATAACCTCAGCTATTCCAAATCATATTAGGTTCGTATCAGAGAGAGAGAGATAGAAGACTCAAGCAGATTGCCAATACTTTTAGTTTATGCAGCATCGCCATTCAAATAAATCCAGGCACCTGCTTTATTCCGAGTCTTCCATTTTTATTGCTTTCCCCATCAAGTCTGTACGGACTTTTAAGCGTTATTGTTTCCACATGCTCTTATTGCTTCTCATAATATCATGTCTACCTTTCTAATAAGACAACGTCTTTTGTGATGCGTGAAAATCATTGTCTGTGTCAGGTTTGCATGGTCTTGGTCGTCAAGGTCTTTTTAAGAATTAAAGTCAACGCTTTGACTCTTTGACTTTGTCATTTGTTAATGGCTGAAGACAGCCTTTCTCTTACTTTTACCAAAACACTTCACGTTTTATGTTTCTAATGAATGATTATGTCAATGAGACAACAACAAAAAGTGTGGTGCCACGGCCACGGCATGTTCCATTGCTACCAAACTGTCGTTCTTCTTTCCTCGCCGTTGTGTGTGGGTTTCCACAAAAAATCTTTTTCGTCTTAAGTGTGTCCTATATAAGATTACAGATGTATATATTTCATTGCAAGTGCCAGCAGATTTACTAAAGTAGATATAGGCAGGTGAACTGAAGGAAGGTTGGTGGAGTTAATGAGAAAAATGAGAGTAAGCTTCATTAAAGCATCACAGATGAGATGATTATTGTAAGCATATTAACACTAATTGGTTTTCAGTACAGGTTGTTTTGTCAATCTGAATCTGGGAACCTTACTCCGGACTGTGGGTTAATTAGTACTGCATGCAAATGTGACTTATCCGCAACGCAGTGCGACATGTGGATATAGATGTTCACATGTAGACTCGACGTAGCGGATTGCTGGTAGAGGGAAATGTAAAGTTGTGTTAAATAGAGATTTAGTAGAGATTGTCTCAAGAATTGTGCCGGTTCGATTAATCCGAGTCTGAAAATAGTGAGAGCCTCCGCCAAGTCTTACTTTGAGTATCGGCAGAAGAGATAATACACCTAGTCACTTCAGATGACTCTTTCACTATAACCGAAGTACATAGCTATTCGCTACCTGCACAACGGAAAAATGAGGGATCTCCCCCTCTTTTAGTACGTTTTTTAACCAGCGACTCACCCCTGGTTGGAGTCGCGTTTTGCT
>JABASD010003528.1:0-19620 GCA_019776165.1 Pogonognathellus flavescens | reverse complement strand
TTCAATCGGAACGAACCTTGTGAAATCAGAACATCCATTTTCGATTTCCTTTGCGGATGCGGAATAAGTGAGAAGACTCTTCATGAAGTTGCCTATTTCATGTGGACAGAAACCTGTCCGCAGACCATGAACATTGTACGATCAAAGTTAGCCATCATGGCTAACACAGAATATCCCTGCAATAACCTGTAAGAGAAATTTCCAACATTAATAATTCCCTTGATACTTCGAAAATTAATTTCATTCGGGAATGCTATTTAACGTTTTTAGGAAAACGGCTGCTCGGACCGTGATAAAGTATTTGCCGCCGGGAAAAATTGACCCTATCAGAACAACATCATATGCCACAGATTACTTCGATGAAAAATACGGTTTCGGACAACTTTCGTTTTCCACTGTGCAAAAAGCGGGTGACAGTGCATTACCCGTGTCTGTGTATTTGGGATCTTCTCATTACATTGGAGGATACTTCGTCAACAACATTGGAGTAATATTTTCCCTTCTAAAATATCATAATGTTAGTTTTCCAAGAAATCTTTTAATATAAATGCACGGTTGTATTTTGTAGGTATTCATCAGATTACAAGGTCTGGGAAAAACTGTTCTTAAAAAACTATCGGATATGCAACATGCGGATGTGGATGAAATAGCGAAATTACTGGCTTCGTTAAAGGTTGAAGCAAGACCTAAGACGCCTTTGAAATTGGAGCTTACTTTTATTTACCAAAGCAGAGTTCTTTTACACTTTGCTGCCGACGAAAATTCCCTTATGTCCATTCCCGCAGGTAATTATGTACAATATTTTCAGTTCTGACTTTGAAAATATTTCATCTTATGGCAAAACGATCTGAAATTATGTTCTGGTGGAATTTAGTAATTCGAATGGTGCAAGGAATCAATAAAGACCTTAAACTGGTTTGGGAACAATCTTCGATGATTGGAGGAGTCATTTATCAACAACCATTGGAAATTGGAACACCTGTGTCTATTGTTGCGTCTATTATAGCTGTAGGAAGTGTTGAACAAAAGGTTCCCAGCATTCGTCCTTCAAATTTCGAAATAGAATCTCGGTTACAGTAAGTATTATACATTGCAAATCTGTCTTTTTACTCATCTGAAATTTTCATTTTCAAATAATTTTATTTCACAGGTTCAACTTCTTTGGAATGACTTTGGTTGCAAATCATGTCCCGGCAATCGGAACCGCTCATACGGTTACTGCCCTTAGAACTGCAAGAGTGCGTTTGCCTAGCCATTTTAAATTAGGATTCGATGCCAAGAAAATGGAAGTCACTTTTGGAAGTGTTCCTCCCAAACGTAAAAATTCACACTGAAAATATGCTGAATTAAATCAAACATACTGCAAAATATTACACGTAATAATTTTTTGTTAGAATCTGACCCGGCCGCTATAGTTATTCATGCTACAACTGTAACTGCAATAAAAGGAGATAATCCAACAGAAATCGAGGATGCTGAAGCTTTTGAAAACTTAAAGAAATCTTGTCCCACATGTTCTCCAAGAACAATTGTAACTCGAGGAGATGTTTTCCGGAAATCGGTACGAAATAATTTTTAAAGTTTATAAAAATTATTATGACTAAATCTGAATTAACGAAATATCATGATGATAAATTCTAAATGAAAAAGTATGTGTGAATTTTTCAGAGAGATCTACCTTTGAAGATTCCAGAGTTTTTCAAAGGAATTAGGAACGGTGTTAAATATTTTGATTGCGAACGTGATCATTCTAGATTGGCATTATTGAGTAAGATCAAAACAGCTTTCAGTGACACTGGAAAAAATCTTGGGTAAGTAAATTGGAATTATTTTTATAAGTATCGATGATGTTTAAAATTTAAAAAAATCGTTTTTTTTAGATTCTATGCAAGTCCCGTTACTAAAATAGTTTTAGGATTGCAACACGCAACGAAATTAGCGTTTTTATCTCCTTATGCGGACACATGTGGGATGACAGCTTATTTATCCCAAGATGACGCAGCTGCTACAAAATTGGTCAAAGTAAGTGTCATTTTTCTGTACGAATTACTATTTGTAAAATTGTAATCCTCATTTTGTTCAAATGTTAATTTCAGATTGAGGGATCATTAAAAGCGAAAAAGGACGAAAGTTCCCATCGGAAATCTTCATTGATGACTAAATTGAATTTAAAATTTACTGGAGAGCAAGCATCAAGTACAAAACTGGAATTATTGGCGACTGTGGAAGAACCAAATATGAATAACGGAGTAATTTCTGTCAAAATGACTGCTAATGATCCTGTAGCAAAAATACACGGAGTTATTTGTATTGATATCGATGCTAAAGCTTCCATTCTAGCCAAAGATAGTTTCTCCTACGTCGGAGACAACGAACCTGAAGTTACGCAAAAGATGGAAATCAAAATGGGAAAAATTTCTCCAGGAGGAGACACAAATCTGGATATTAATTCCGTTCCTTGTTTGGACAATCATGCAAGTTTCAAAATAGACGCAACGGCTGCACGCTCGAAGGAACAAGTGGCAGAAGCCCAACAAGCCTTGATTCCTCCTTATGCACAATGCGAGGCACAGAAACAAAGCAGCGCTTTCCGTAATTATGTCCCACCCACCGTAGAATGCTACCAAGCCATGCTAGAACAAACTGACCTAAGAGCCGCAAATTCAACAATTCATTATAAGGTATTTGCAAAAGTTTATTTTTGCCAAGGTATAATCGGTGGTAAAACATCATCTAGGTATTAGGTATTATTATAAATGTCAATTTAGTGTAGAATAGTTACTTCTGCTTTTAAAAATGTGTTTGGATTCCTCAATCTATTAAAAATGCAATAACCATATTATGTGCACGAATTACTTTTCAGGTGAACAAAGAAGTTAGGACCCGGTGGAGACGACTTGTAATGTTAGTAGGAAGTGTTTTGGCTCCGTATTTAATGGATCCTGAAGATGACCATCACCACGTACATCCTTCAGGTCACAATCATGCAACTGACGCATCTGGAAGTTACGAAGGGGAACTTGAAATGGAATTCAATATGAAGAAAGATTTTCCCACACTTGATCTTCACTACACCCCATCCGGAGACCCCCATGGAGAACAACATTTCCATGACGTGGATTTAAGTTTATTACCCGATATCCTCAAACCACAACCGGCTCCCAGTAGAGTATCACCCTTAATCAGCTTCGCACATAAAGCTGGATTTCTAGGTATTCAATTAATTATTATTATCCTTTAAGACGAGACTTAAAATAAACCTTATTAGATTTTATACCTTGCATTCAAAAATACTATAATTAGACGGATATTTTTATTTCGAATTTTAGCACAATGCACGGTGGCACCGAAGGTTGTAGAAACATTTGACAACTTGCTATACCCTACTGAATTAACGTCTTGTCCAACTTTAATAAGTGCCGATTGCAGCGCTGACACCCAATTTGCCGTTGTGGCGAATACACTTCAGGGGGACAAAAACAAAATTGTAATTAACATGAATTGATTTCATTCTTTCAACTTACAATTGAACCTGATGGTGACAAAATAATATGCAAGAATATATCTACCTATCTAATATCTACTCGAATATTTATTTTCTTAGGTTGTAACAGTATATCTGGGAGAACAGCAAATAAAATTAGAAGGCACGTCGGATATAACCGTTGACGGAAAAAAGATTACAATTCCCAACAAAAAAGTTTTGAACGAAGATGACACCCGACCTTTCAAGTGAGGAATTTTGAGTCGTTTTTGTTAAGAATTGGACAGTATTTCGAAGAAATTTCTGTTGAGTATTAATTTTTTATATAAAGGAGTTGTATAAATATTTCTGCTATTTTCTTAACTAAAAAGTATTTTTAAGTAACAGTAGATGGAAATGTTGGAAAGTTTAGTATTAATGTTTTATTTGAAATTTGCAGAGTTCTGAAGAATGGGGAAGAAATGTACATTTTCTCTATACCTAATGGTATTTACGTTCGCTACACTGAATATTTTGTGAGCGTTGGGTTGGGCTCCAGATACCGTGGTATTCAATGCGGAGTTTGTGGAACGTGGGACTCTTCTATGTACAATGAATTCCAAGGTCCACAGAAATGCCAAAAACCTTTAAGTCCTGCTGACATGGCGAGTGTCTACATCGTCCCAAAAGGAAGCTGTGCGAGAATGGCTAAAAGCTGTCCTTAATGTACAATCAAAAAATTCTCACAAAAGAAAGCCCCTAATAAGTCTGCAAAACTAAATATAAATCATCTCTCTTTTAAATTGTTAATGCTTAAATAGTTTGGGATTATGTACCTTAAATATCTTTGACACATTTTCACAAATTCATCCAAATTTCCGAAAGAAAAGTCTACTATGTCCTTTAACTAGAATTAAAACTTATGAATGAATTCCTAAAACGAACATAAACGTTTCCAAAATTTTATTCCAACAAGAAATCCACAGGAAGGTCCACAATGCATGCGATTACTCTAATTTTTTAAAGGTACTTTTTAGAAATTCATTAGCACAACCAAGTACGTCAAATATTATTATTAATTTATTAATTTATTCGAAGCAATAACAAACACAAAATCTTACAGGTATTTTCTTCCAGCCAAGCCCGTATAAGAATATACATTTTAACGAAAGCAAGCAATATAGATATCAAAGATTAGCTAAAATAGTTACACTTAAAATGGAGAACTATTTGTTATTGGAATATTACTAAAAATTTAGTCCTTTTCCAAAATCCGATGCATTTCTAATGAAATGGTCTGAAGTATCAGATCGATTTTGATACCAGGGATATCCGCTGAATCCGTAAACACTGACTCCATATACAGTTGTGTACTTTGGGTTTCCATGATTGGATGCGAAGTTGAATTCTATGAATTCGCATGTAACAGGGAGGAAACTCTGAAAAGAATTGTAAGAAATTAATTAATCTGGTATTTGTTAATTATTGAAAAATATCATAAGCAATTACTCGAATTGTAAACACTTGAGTGCTTCTGCCTTGAATGGAGTATCGGTAATTTCCAAAAGTAAAATTTGTCCCAACGCTTTGATGTCCCTACCATATAAAAATTCAATATTTGAAATGAGATCTCCATTTCAATGTTTTCAACTTTAATTGTCCAAAATCCTATTTTACTTACAATAACAGAGAAATCTTTCGGAGCCGATAATTTGTATCCGTAGGGAAGTGTATAATTTTCCGGATGATGAACCGCAAATCCCGTAATTATTGCTGGACCCGTCAACCGTATCAAGACACGTCCTGGTTTTTGGCTTGAGAATCCCCAGCTGCGGCCAGCTTTCAAACTTCCCTGAAAAAATTCAAAAAAGTCCATTCTACAATTCCAAATATTAAAAACTTTAAAAATGGATTCTTTTTTGAGTTTAAAATACCGTGAGAATATTTTTTGCTTGCTCCAAGCTTGCGACACCATTGGGCAGAATACCCAAGTTGGCTTGGAATGATTTTTTATTATCAAAGACAACGGAATCAAAAGTGGACACAACTACACCCCCTTGATCACAATGTGCCAAGTCGCATAACTTTACTGCGGTGCATTCACATTCGGCCCTTTCGATTTTCTTCAGCATTTGCATAATCACAACCTTTGAGTCATGTTCCAATGTTGGTTGCTGTTCCAACTTTTTGCACACCCTACTTGAAATCGGATTCCTGGAGCAGGAGCTGGGATGACAAATGTATCGCGACGACTCTGCTTTGATTGAACATAAATCTTCCAATACACAATTCTTCTTTTCCTGACCACGATCACAAATGCAATTACGGTATAACAGGTAAATAGAAGCAACTATAAGAGCTGCTTGGAAGATACCGCCGCAGTTGGAAAAAGACATTGTACAACCAACAGATTAACCAGATGAACGAGTAGTTTCAAATTGGATCATTCGAAAACTTAGACTTGCTTAGAAGACAATTTTTGATTCCTTTGCAATATCTGCCATACTATTTTTTCATACAATTGATACACATGTGAAAAATTCTGTTTCGCTTGAATTCTTCTTTGTAACCGCGAAATAATAATACAGGAATTGTGTATCCACGACGATACAACATAAAGTTTAGGAAGGGAAAAAATGAATTTCTGGGAAAGATGAATAAAATTCTTTCTGTCTAAAGTTGTATTGCAAATAATAAGCTGCATGAACTAATATTATCAAATCAGGATCATCGGATCAGAATTCCCGAAAATGTCAGAAGAAAAACCAGAGAAAAGCAATTCATACGTAAGCAATACTCCTATCAGATCTGCTGAATTCCCGGAAATCCAAAAGGGATCATCCACTGATATAAGTAGTCTAAAAATCAAATCATGTCCACTGAAAAGCACAGTGAAACTGCCTGCTTCAGTACTTCCAAAAGAAAATCAGAGTGCGGATCCGATACCAACTCCAGAGTTTCCAGAGATACCGGCATTAATGGAAGTCCAAGTTCCCTTTTCTGTTTCCGAAGATAAAAAACAGAAATCGTCAGGCAAAGGGGATTTGCAGGGGAAAAGGACTTATACAGTACTGAATGAATTCAAAGACGGAAAAAGTGACACAGAGATCATAGCTGAGGGCGGAGATGCCAAACAGATCGCCACTGAGGTCAAAAACGAGAAATCTTGTGAAATTCTTTTCTTCAAGGAGCAAAATGTAACAGAAATAGCGCCAGAACCGCAACAAGAACTCATTTCGACTTCACGATTTTCTGGATTTCGAGCGCTGTTGAATCACCCGTATATTACCCCTGTTTCTCAAATTATCGACGTTTATCCTCGAACATTGCTTTTGATTCCCGATCTGGAAAAACCTGGAGTCTGCACTTCACATTTTACTATCGCGAATACAACTACATCACATCTGGCTTACAAGGTTCTTCTGACTTGCTTTTTATAAAAAATATCTCTACCTCAGAATTTTTACCTTGGGCTGTTCTTGTAGCATTTTTTTTATTAATTATAGATCATCGGTAATCGATCTGCGCTAAATCACTACACATTTGAGCCCAAGTTAGGAGTCATCGAGCCTCACGGTACAATTCGAGTTTCTCTTGCAACTAAAGAAAGCATCAGCAAAAATGTAATCGGGGGATTCAGCCAATTCCATGCTGCAAGAGATATTTTGGGAGTCAAAGCTATCGAGTCGATTATTGTCACAAATGAGACGCAACTTTTCAACTTTTGGAAAGTAAGCCATGAAAATAAATTCATTCTCATTTAAAACTTAAAAATCATTTTCTGCTTTACCAACGCTATAAACTACTCGTGTTAATTATCTCTCTACTTGTTTTTAGATAGCTGAGCGTGACCATTCAGATTTAATAACTACCGTGGGAATCCCAAAGATAAAAGTTTTGGAACCGGGCAACACATCGATCTTAGCTATGATTGACGATGGACCAGAACGCGAATTCTTACAGAATTATTTCCGGGACAAATACGAGAATGAAATCATTCCTCAGGTATTGAGAGAAAAGATGAGGAAAAAGCAGTCTCTCGCAACCATGACCCAGGGAGGTAATGCAAACTGGCAAAGGCACAAGTTCAGTGGTTGGTTTGATATTGCAATTATAGTCTTGATGATTTGCACTGTGATTTGGCACGTTCTTCCTCTTACACAACAACTAACACAACAGCCAGAACCACAAGAAACCGAATCGTACTTCCGCAAGGTGATGAAATTCGTGGGTCTTGCACAAGAATCGACGCCCCCATAGGGAAACAGCACATCGACAAGGGTGTACCCAGGATTTCTGTTTGGTAGGGGCATGACCTAATAAAGTGGATTTGGTGGGCACCACCCTAGAAAAGGCCTTCACAAATGGTGAATTGATGAAAACATGAAAAATTATATTTCTCATTTTTTTGAGTTGTATCCTGTCTTTTATTATTGTAGTTGTAATTAGCGAAAGTCGCGATATCAAATATTTTCAAAATAAAAAAGTCTCGTAAATGACCACTCTTATAAATAACATTTTTGTATTAAATTAATTGTGAACTTTACTACAACAAAGTTTAACAAAGACTAGTGACGTCAGAGCACAAAGCGTCGGAGCGTCATGACGCTCTGACGCTATTCTTATTGTGAGAAACAAAAAGGCTAACGCCGCTTGCACAACAAAGGAATAATTTAGTTGTTCATGAAGTCGTCGTCTCGTGCTTCCGTTTAGAAAGTGAATGCCATTCGATTCGGTTTCCGATTGGTCAGTCAGAAAATACCACAGTCGTGCTCGTGTCGTGTGTATAGGGCAAGTAGGAGTAGGGGTTTAGACAATTGTATAATATTCTGATCACTGATCGAAGGATTTCAAAAGTTAGACAAATTATTAGTTTCAGTGCTAGTCTACTCTACTGGGGGTCTACTATATAGTTTGCTAAATAATACACTGTACACCAAAGTGACTAAAGAGTTGCAAATTGCAATTTTATTGTTGGTTTTTTATTCTGATTTTCACCTGTTGCCCGTAAATAGTCGCCAGTTTCAAAATTCGGAAGTGCGGATCATTTTTTGTAAGTTTCTTTTTCATCAGTAACAGTTATTTGTCTAGTCAAGTCGGTTCGGCATAAAGTTGAAAGTAATTTTATAATCCCCATTTCTTTATCTTACAATATAAAGTACTAATGACAGAAAATTGTCTGGTTTTGTGAATTGTGGTTGTGAACTTGTGAATGCCAAAAAATTGCAATAATTTGAAATGCTAAGTTCCGTAATTATTTTGTTAAAAATTAAAGAATTCCCAATTTTAATACAATATTTAAAAGTAAATTAAGCTCTTACTTTTGTATAGTTTGCAATAAAATTAATTTTCTAATTATTTCGTTACATATTTATTTCATTAAGTTAAATGAAATAATGTGCAAATGTTCTATGGTCATAATATGTGTTATATATATCTAATTCCGATTTCCGGATATTGCGTAATTATAATTTTGTTAAAATGATCACACTCACATATCAGGTGGATAAACCAAACAGAGAGGATTGAGAGGAAGATCGAATAATTACTGGAGCTAATAATGAGTTCGCCTATGGAGAATGGAGAGTTTATAGTAGGCTCAAGTCTGTCAAGGTACCGCTTGGGTAGAAAAATCGGATCAGGGTCTTTCGGTGATGTTTATCTTGGAATCAACGTGACGAATGGAGAAGAGGTAGCCGTGAAGCTTGAGCCAGTTAAAGCCCGTCATCCACAGCTACTTTATGAAAGTAAAATGTACAAGATAATGGCTGGTGGTGTTGGTATCCCTTACACTCATTGGTATGGTCAAGAACGAGATTACAATGTATTGGTCATGGATCTCCTTGGTCCTTCTCTCGAAGATCTGTTAAACTTTTGCTCCGGGAGTTTTAGCACAAAAACTGTTCTCATGTTGGCGGATCAAATGATTGGGCGGATTGAGTACATCCACCAAAAGAATTTCATTCATAGAGATGTGAAGGCAAGTTTAATTAACTTTACATTTCCAAAAGTTACGTTTTAGTAAATAATTTAAATGACACTGCATATTTAGTTGTGGGGATCCTGGGGATGAGAACTAAACTGATTATTGGCTCGATTATTATTGGATTAATATAAAAATTCATTTTATGGAACGTTTCCAAGTTAAAGCAAACCTTTTTGGGAAGACTTTAATAAATAATTGTCAATTGTCATTTATTTTTCAGCCGGATAACTTTTTGATGGGACTCGGAAGACACGCCAATAAGGTGTACCTTATCGACTTTGGACTTTCAAAGCAGTATCGTGACCGTTCGCGACATCATATTCCTTATCGTGTAGATAAAAATCGAACTGGAACTGCGAGGTATGCTTCCGTCAATGCCCACCTTGGCATCGAGCGGAGTCGCAGAGACGACATGGAGAGTCTCGGATACGTGTTTATGTATTTGATCAGGGGAAGTCTGCCATGGCAAGGACTAAAGGCAGTTAACAAGAAGCAGAAATACGAGAAAATCAGTGAAAAAAAGATGTTGACATCAGTTGAATCGTTGTGTGAAGGATATGCCGCTGAATTTCGTATGTACATTAATTACACCAAAGGTCTTCGCTTTGACGAGGTTCCCGACTACATGTATTTAAGACAACTGTTTCGAATGCTCTTCCGAACTTTAGGCTATCAATATGATTATATATACGACTGGGCAATTCTCAAGCAAAAATCTACTGAAGTAGCTGAAGCAATCGAAGCTGATTCAAAGAAAAGAAAATCCCAGGATGCCGACAACGCCGACAACAATGCCCCTAAGGTCGAACGAATGTCAGTAGAATTAGAAGGAATGGAAAAATGAAAAAGCTAACCATTTAATTACTTTTAACTTAACCTTATTAGGTATATACTGATGTTCGATAATCTCTGCGTACGTCTTTTGTTTTTCACCTTAAAATACCAGTTCCATAATTATACCGGTTAAAATCTATTTGAATGCCATAATTTCTACAAATAAACATGCTAATTAATAAGTGCAAAGTGCAAACAAATCGTTCATTGAATTATATGAACACAAGACATGAATGAATTCTATATTTAGGTTTTCCTTGTTATTGTTTTTACCAAATTCCAAATAATTAATATAATGAATTACAAACGAGTATCATGTGTTTCCTCTCATGTACATTTTAATTTTCATATATATATTGCATAAGTACTCAAGTATTGACTAGTAAATAATTACTTTGAATATCCGTATCAATAAGTAACGGTAATTATACATATAAAATCATTTTCAACATTAAACAATGTGCAGATTATTTTAACCCAGCTTTTCATCAATACTTGCCAATAATACAATATGTATTCTTAAAGATATTGTACTTATTTTATGGCAGTAATGAACTTTTTTATTTGAAAGTTTTAATTAAGGATATTGCTTTGATATTTTAACATTATTGCATATTATTTAAAATAGTATATAGAGATAGTGTACAAGCAGGCACGGCACGTCAACGACATTTCGTTTCAGTGGAAGACGAAATTGTTTTTGATTGCCTTACATATTCTTGGCATTTAATAAAATTTAAAATCAATATGGTGATAGTAAGACTGTCATTTCAGGTTATTCCTCATTCCTCTCTGATGCACAACTTCCTCCATAGGCTTAAGTCAGTACTGTATCATAAATTATTTCACATTATTGCTAAAGACTAACTCAAAGGTTGTCTTGAAAATATAGATCTTACCACCCGGGTTTCGATATTGTTAAACTTCCAATAATCATCTGTTCTGAAATGTTGTTTCCGTAAAACCACTTACGACACACACGGGAACATATTCTAATGTATAAACTGTCGAACATGGTTTCTGCCCAGGGGGAGAATAAACCAAGGCTTCTACAAAGAAATACTGTAATAACTTAACAAAAGTACAAAGTTCATGTTAGCGTAGTTGGATACTATGAGGGCATGATGATTCCAGGCTGGTCGTGATCCTATAATCCTAATATGTAAGAATAATTATTTATTTGACTTGTCATAAAAACTGATAATGACATTTGTTGATCGCGTCATTTCTTACGTAGCTCTCAAATTATTTACTCAACGTTTTCTGTTTCTTCCTAGCAAATCAAAATCATACAACAACCTGACTGACCTATATATTATTACTATTACTCATATAACCCATCATCCATCAACCCATATCATATATTAATTCTTGCGTCGTAATTAATTAAATAATTAATGGATTCTTTAAATTTAGAAACAACTCTGTCTGCCTTTTTAAATAGGAAGTGTGGTTATAAGTATGAATCAACCTTCTAATAGTTTAATGTGATAAAGTGGTGTACATAAATTCATAAAGATTTTACTAACAGCGAGTAAAAGATATTATTTGTACAAGAGCTGCATTATGTTGCGAATGTAGGGACACCCTTGTACCATATATACAAATATACAGACACAAAATGAGACAACATAAACTCCTTTATTGAATCGATTTACTCAGAATCAGTACAACTTAACACTCGTCTTAATTAAACGATTTGGTTGTTGGTAGTATGAATTTTTATTTGCGAAGAAATTCAGTCTTGAACCATGCACTGCTGAATCAGCAGTCTACTCTGACTCTGATTAAAATATGCGTAATTTGCATATTACGTAACCAACCAACTCTGTCGTAGCATTTTTAGCCCCAGAAATTAAAGATGTTTTTGTTCTGAGCTAAAATTCTTGGTAGAAATACGGAATCAGTGCAAAAATTGCACTCACTGTTTATTGATTGAATTTGTTGATGAAGAGGAAATTATGTATGACTTCATTCTTTCAATTTCTTCAATCACGTCACATTAATTCATTTTTACAGATTTTTATCTCTCATTAAGTACAAAGTTTTCACCCATCAAAAGCTTTTGGTGGGTTATGTAATAAAAATGGGAATGAATCGAGAAAGATGATAAATAGCTCTAACTTAATGTTAGACTACATGTACCCACTTATGGACGATGACACTTCAAGCTACAGTAAATGTAGTAAATGTTAAATATGTTCACGATAAATAAGATCCGCCTTTGATATGAGAACATCCTGCAATTCCTTATACTACTTATATAGAAATAATTCTGTCCTATACTTTTGCACGCACAATTAGATTAATCTTTTGATTATGAAAGTTCTAAATAGGTTTAGTATTATATAATATAATATGTATAACAGTTTACATTACATTATACCTACATATTTTATTAATACAATATGAAGAAGTTCAAGTCGATCCTAGATCCGTGAAGTTGTTGCACAAATTCTTCTATTTGTATTAACTGTATAATATACAAATAGTTGAATTCATTAAAATATATACTTATACAGTTATCGCTGTAAAAATATAATGTAATCAATGTGCGATGACCGAAGAAAACTTTTCGAACCTTGACTTTCCATTTGAAAATCTTCCTTTGACTCACTATCTTATGAATGATCAACACCCAAAGTCAAAAGTGAATATAGATTAAGTAGAGTTAGGTGCGTTTATTACTTGTACCAATGAATAAGTATAATTTTATCCTCATATAAAACTTCGAATCTAGTAAATAAGCATTACATACAAGACTACGTAAGTAAATTGGTACAATCTGAATTTTTACACAAACGTAATTCAACACATTACCTGACTAATATTATAACACATTCTATAATCATAATAGATACAGATATACAGTCTTTGTATTTGCTCCCTCATGATGATGATATGAAGCAAGTATGTACTTTGGTATATAACACAAGGGCATATCTAGGATATGAACTTAGGGAGGGCACTAGCAATCTGGAAGGGGGCACAAGATCACAAAAAGTGCCTTCGGCCTAAAATAAACTCCTTTTCGGAATCTGGGAGTGCCCTCGTGTACTAATACGCTCTTGATGTATCTGTCAATAATTTTTATTACCTACCTAATGAATTCGTTCACTACAAAGAATGGATGACACAGATAAACTCAGCAGTAATATACCGATATACATTAGAGTTTCTTTTTTTAAACTAAATGATACAGTACAAATAAAGATAGGCGCTGCCGGTGCTTACGCTGACAACGAGTGCAAATGTACTTATTAAAGTAATTACTACTTGAGTTTTAAGATTTGAGTTATATCGAAATTCTTACAACGAAATTAAAAAAGCGTTCGAAATCGAAAATTATATTCGCCAACATAAAAATACAAAAGTTGAATTCTAATTTTATAATACAAGTACAGTTAGTAAATGTTCTGCCGTCTTATTTATCCGCTAATTTGATTAAGCTTTTGCTATGGTCTGGTGGTTAAATAAGTCTGTCTGATATAATAATTGCAGCGGCTGCAATTAATTTCCCCCCAGACAGAAACAACTAATTCCTCAGTGCAGTAGTATTTTCATCTGAAGAAGCTTAAAAATGTGTTTAGTAAATATAATACATGATGAACGTAATCCAGCCAGACGCGGACTCCAAAATTTGTCATAAATTACATACGGTAAAAATATTTTATCGCAATGTCCACTTTCTACTGGTAATGTGGTACTTATGAACACCCAAGACATAAGGTGAAGTTCAAAATAAGTTCAAATCTTCATGTTCATCTCGTAATAAACAGATAATACCTGCGTATACATGTCAAAAGAACAAATACAGACGGAGACAGTTAATCTGCATATACCAAAGGCTATACACACATTCATGACTAACTTTGTAACATTATCAAACTATGATAGACACAACTGGCTGAACCAATGACCATTACTAATTATAATAAAAATGTAATATTCTCATCCTTATAATATAACGTTATATAAGACAGGTATCCTTTATACCACGAGAAAATCCTGGTAGTCTATGATAAAGATGAGGATGTTGTTAGTAACTGATCTATATAACCACACAGTGATTATGAAATGATGAAATGAAGGATTTCCTAGAATCAATATCCTGGAAAGTTTTAGTTTGAGCTGCTCCCAATCCCATATTATTTAGGTACATGTTGATTTCGTTTTTTCAGAGAAGATGATGATGATGGTACGATGGAAAGGGAGTATTACATTGGTTGTGCGTTTAATCTCAGAGCCGTAATAGATAGTAGACAGTTCAGAACCTCATTTAGGTATTATGTCAGCCAGATAACAATAATTAAGATGATCTTCCAGGCTTTTCGTCTTTCTGAGGCATTTCATCTGTCCGTGTTCTTTATTCAGATATTATTTGTGCTTGAATATATAAAAAATTAAGCCAGACTCCTTATTTGTTATCTTCTCACACAGTTTTCCTTAAATCAACGAATAAGTTGTTAATAATATCTTGAGATGGTATTTATTGCTGCTGGAGATGTTTGTGTCTCACTGGTCTTACTATCACAGATATAAGATATGTGAATTAATAACTAAGTCAATATATATTATTTTTCTTTTACAGCTCATGGATGATTCAGGTGTACATTTTTATGTAACGTAATGTCAGGTCATACAAAGCAAAGGAACATTAAATACAGAGCAGAGTATAGCAACAGAGATATTACACAAAATCTCAATGTCAATATTGAATATCCTTATCTTATGAAACGAAGAAGACCAACAAGGGCAATATCAGTAATCTCCGCTGCACCACTTTAATTTCATCACTTTTTAGACTTTACTTTACACTTTGTGTCTGCAAATATGTATAAAGAGCAATTAAATCTTTGGTAAGTAGTAAGTAGGTGTTACATATAGATGTATGTAATATTTAATGGGGAGTTCCATAGGGAGAAGTAAAGATTTTCATACAAGTTTATTTTTAATGATTAAGAGATGTTCAAGAAGTTACACTTACGTTCATGGTCCAGCAATTCGGCTCAAGTTTAACGTCAATTGACCCTTAACCCCGCATCGAGACTCGCTGTGAGATGGAGTCCTTGAGATTTAGAACAAAACTCCAGCCGTTTGCCCGATCTTCCTCAGTTGGCTCTAATCCTTAGATGCTAACTTTTCTGAGGTCTCTCTTCTAGTTCTTTTCTTCTGTGTTTAGTTAATTTATTAATTAGTCCATTATGAAGTGGTTCGCCCCAGTTTTGTTACTGGGTAAGAAAATTTACTTTTTCATTATATTTAATTCGTTTTCATCGGTTCAGCTGTGAAATTTTTATTTTCCTTTAAATTTTAATTAAAATTTTGAATTATTTCAATATTTCCACTTGCATTTAGATTTTTCAATCATTTTTAATAATAATTATAATAATTTTACCTTCTTTTTAGGCTTAGTGCTCGGCAGCTCTGCTTTTGTTAAGCGAGATGCGGGCGCAGCCCTGTTCCAGAGTGGTAAGGAGTACATCTACACCTACCAAGCCACCGTCTCCGCCGGATCCAAAGATTACGTTGGATTTGCCTCTGTTTTCAATATCACTGCTCTCCTCCACGTACAACAAAACGGTGCCCTCATCAATGTCAAGTTAGACGATATCAAATTCGGAGCTTACAACGGAGAATTCAGTTATGCTGATCATCCCGAGTACACCTTGAAGGCCTACCCAGAACTTGCTCCCTTGAGCAAACCTTTCCAAATCAAAGTCGACCACGGAAGGGTAAATACCAAATTTTTCTTTATATTTTAGAAGTTTTATTTATGAAAAACAAATAAGCGCACGTTATTTTATTTTAATTTTTCTAAGATTCTTACAAAACTTACAAAACTTACTAATTTTTGCGTCAAATAGGAATAATAGGACATTTTACTGTAGCCATATTTTAGTTCACTGCACAAAGCAAGCCTTTGTTGTTGTTCTTTGTTAGGAAAAAATTCACGGAGGGAGATTATAAAATCGTATAGATAATAATATTCCTTCAGGAAATAGTTTTCATACGATTTATTTTATTTTAAAAGTTCCAGGAGGATTTTTGAGTTTTGCGATTATGTGGTGATTATTTTCTTGCTAAGATAATTAATTAATTCGTAAAACTGGTTTTCTAGCCTTGTTTTCGATATTTCTCTTGTGTATTACTAATCAGGCAATTTTTTTAGCTCCTTCGGTTGTTCTATATAGAATGTAACTTGTAAACAATGAATTCATTGTATTTATATTAACGCAATTAACGTTGTTATCATTTTGTGATTACCATAGGTCAAGGGAATCGTCTTGGACGATGAAGTTCCAGAATGGGCTCACAACATCAAGAGAGGTATTGCCTCCAACCTTCAACTTGACTTGGAACATATCAACTTCAATGAAGCTTCTTCTTTCTCCGTTGATGAAGTGCGTAATCCATTTTTCCAGATAAACTAAATAACATTTTCTAATTCCTTTTTAACCTTATTTGTCAATTGATTAAAATTAATGTTTTTCAATTACCATTTGTGTGCAGGATTCCATTGCTGGAGATTGCCCAACTCACTACGTAGTTGTTCCAGATGTTAAGGTCACCCATGTCCGTAAATACCGTCAGGACTCCCAATGTACTGACCGCCCACGTCAAGTACGTTCACCTGGAGTCGCAGCTATGTACTGCCCTGATGACAAGTCTCGCGTAAGTCTAAAACTGGAACAAAAACTGCAATTCATTAAGACCATTTTTTTAAATTGCGATTTTAACAAAATATTTGAAATATTTGTAGGATTTGCTCAACTCTACCGCTTTCGGAGTTTACGATTTGGAAATGAAGGATGGAAATTTGGCCGTCACAAAAATCACTCACGGATCTACCGTCGTTTTCCACCCATTGGGAGTCGAAGGACACACCCAATACTCTGCTTCCATGTAATTTTACGAATATTATGCGATTATCATATTGTGTAAAATTGTGCTAAGCAATTCGGAGTTTTTAATTTAATTGATTTTGTTTTTATTAGTGTCTACATGAGATTGAAGTCCATTGAATCCGGAACCGTTGCCGGTCCCGCTCATGCTCACAGTCACCAACATGTTCACTTTGTTTTCAACAATGAAGTCCGTGAAGATGAAGATTTGAAAAAACCAACTCCATTCTTCTTCCACATGAAGGAAGTCCCATTAGACCATGAAACTCAATCTAAGGGTGTTGAACAAGTAAGACTACGAATCAATCACATAAAACGTTAAATTTTTGTTTTATTGTATTTAATGTACATCGAGTCTAACAAAATGTAAAATTGTTCAACAGCTTAAAGCTAACATCCATAAAATGGCCGAATCTTTGGAAAGCATTGCTGTCTACAAGGACTTGAAGGACTTCCACAAGGTCAGCCCCTTCTCCATCATTCCATTGGTCAGCCAATTGGACTACGATCACCTCACCCAAGTCCTCAACGAATTGAAGGCCGGAGATGTCACCGAGTAGTAAGTTTGCAATGACTTTTATAAAGTGTGCAGTTCTTTAGGATGAAATTATTCTATTCACAAACTAAATGTTTTTCTTTCTAAAATCAGCAAACTCTTCTTGGACGCTTTGGTTGTTTCCGGAACTGGACCCGCTGCCTTGGTTGTTCGCGATGTTGTTGCTGCCACCCAAGAAACCGCCATCATTGCCCGTCTTATTGCTCCATTGGCCAACTATATCCGTCACCCAACCGAGAACTTGCTCAAGGAACTCGAAGTAAGTTCATAAATGAAAAATTTAAAGTTTTAAGCAGTTTTATATTTTGAAATGAATGAAAACTAAACATTCATTTCATATTCTCATTTAGCCCTTGATCAAGCCTGAAAACACCAAGCACAATGAAAGAATCATCGAATTCGCTTTCGCTTCTCTTCTCAACCGTGTCTGTGTAAAGAACGGATGCCAAGCATCTGGTCTCTTGACCAAATATGTTGCCCTTTGGTCCAGCAAGATCAACAGTAAGAAAAATTATCCACAACCGTGAGAATTATTCATCATTTATCAAAATATTTGTAATTATTTTTTATTTAAATTAATGTTAAATTAGGTGCTACCCACTTCGAAGAAAAGACCTCTGCCATCCTTGCTCTTCGCAATGTCGGACTTCCCCCATCTGCCGAAGTTTTGCTTAAGATCGTCCAAGACAAGAGCCAAGACAAATCTGTCCGTGTTGCTGCCATGGCTGGACTTAAGCCTTTGTTGAAGGCCGACCCTAAGGCTTTGATCCAAAAACTTTTGCCCATCTTTTACGACAGAAGCGAAAACTCCGAAGTCCGTAACACCGCCGTTTTGTGGACTTTGATCACATCTGCCAACGAATACACCGTCAATGAAGTCGTCATCTACATGTGGTCTGAAAAGGATCCCCAAGTCAAGAACTTCCTTAAGACCTTCTTGCAAGGATTAGCCGACAGCACCCGCCCATGCATCTCCAAGAAGTAAATTATTACCTAGTTTACCTAAAATTCATTTTTCTAACTATCGATTTGTTTGGCTAACTTTATATTTAATTTTACAGGGGATCTTATGCCAAGTCCGCTTTGCAAATGTTCCCCAAATGGGAAGTCCAAGGCAAATTCTCTGGAAACTACATGTCTGACTACTACGATCGTCAATACAACTTCGGACACATGTCTCATCTTTCAGTCCAGAAGAATGGAAAATCCATGTTGCCCTCCACCCTCTACATGGGACTTAATGGACAAGTCGCCGGATACGGAACCTCCTACCTTTCCGTAAGTTTATAATTGTTTATGTATCCGATGTTTAAGAAAACAAACGTTATTGAGAATTTTCAAATACTAATACTGCAATTTGACCAATTAATTAATTTAATTTATTGAATTGGTTTTGACAGTTCTTCGTCCGTATGGATGGAATCGGTAAATCTATCAGCTCTCGCATCATGTCCATGACCACCGATGTCGTTGATTTCGAAAACATCGAACAAATCTTCTCCAAGATCGGAGTCCAACAACGTCAACCCGAACCATTGAGAATTGAAATCGCCGTCTTCCTCCACAACAGAGTCGTCGCCTACCACGCTGCCGATGCCAAGACTGTCACCACCGTTCCTCAACGTAAATACCACAAAAGAATATTGCTATATCTGTTTGTAATGTCGTATTTTATTATACTAGAAAACATAAAATAATTTTTTTACATTAGTCATCAAGAAGCTCGGAGAACTCAAGACTGCTTCATACGACAAGGAAATCACCCGCATGATGATGATCGGAGGAGCTTTCGTTGAACAACCCTTAGATTTCGGAACCCCAGTCAGCACCCTTGCCGCCGTAACTGGATTCGGAGGACTTACCGCCAAGGTCGGAA
>JABASD010003527.1:0-19627 GCA_019776165.1 Pogonognathellus flavescens | reverse complement strand
CCGGATATTTCAGCCTACGATCCCTCCCTCGTGCAGGACCCTTACGCATACACCAGGGCCACTCTTCCGCCTGATCCTACTGGTAAGACTATTACTCTTGCTATTTCCAAACTTATCGTTAGTTAAAAGTTGCAAAGTTATACACTTAAGATACAAGTGCAAACTTATCATTTCAATTATGCGCATGCAACATTAGCGCACATTTTCTATTCTGCTGTGAGTACAAACAGTTGTATGTTTTATTAGTCAGTAAATACCACGAAAAACTTTAAAGCATTTTTAGACGTTAGGCTCATTTATGATACCAATTGAATTAAAGTGTTGCAGGGAAGGGATACATACAATAGTTATAGATAATGCATTCGTTTTACAGTCGTCTCACCACCAAAAGAGATTAAAAATATTAGTCAAGCGCTAACAATAGTTTTTGTTTTCGTAGCAGTACTTTTTTACACTGCGGCAGTATTGACATCTCCTTAACAGTGAGATGTTGATAGTAGATGTATGTGTTGCTAATTTTGCATTTCTTGTATTTTTTATTAACAGTACTGTGTCGAATTTTGTGTACTAATACATTCTTACTTTGATACAGGCATTTTAGTTTTTAGAGTTTAAGCTGTTGAATGTAAATTATTTTTTATTGCATTGAGTTAGTATCAGATTTATGATTTAATTTGCCTTTTGAGACTTGTGCTGTGTGTTGTGTCCACTAATATACTGGCATTAGTTCTTCGGATGGGTAGTTTGCTGCAAATCTCTGCTAAGCACTCTGTGGGAAAGCGTTAATGATGACAGTGCTACAGAGGTGCCGAATTTTAGCTGACAGTTTTCTTTGTTTAATTTGAATTTAATTTTGTTAATTATTCGCTGTCATGTAATTTTGAGCAAAACTGAGCTTTCAGTTGCTGTTTAATTATTATGTCCGTTTAAACGAAAGCAAAATCATCGTGTTGACAACTGTTTGATTAAAATTAATATATATTAATTTGTTTGTCAAATTTTGGACTGTCATTATTTTCCACCATGTGTGTGTTGGTATTGTGTGAAATGAACGAGGCATAATGCTGAATGCAATTGATAAAGACTGGTTGCAATTCTAGTAATATTTGAGCGTATATTAAGTATGGTTTGTTTTGGCACACTGTAGTTGTAAGTGATTAATAAGTACTGTGAGTAATGTGACTAGTTAGATAAAGTGGTTATGATAAGTTTGGCAAATTAGAATTACTGGCAGTTAGATTAGTTAACTTTTGACTCCAAGTGGCGTAGAAAGTGATGAAAGTGTGGAGAATATGATTTATGTCGTGCGTAGTGACGAGCATGGCTCATGCATGCAATAAATTGACTTATTTAGGGCGAAGATACATTGGTTTCTCCGCGAACACTCCAGGAGGGGGAGGAACGAGTTATGGGGACTACGAGCAATATCCCGAATACCCCAGCTACCCCGGAGGGGGTCTGAGTGGCGGCCACTCTTCCACATATCCTGACTACCGTTCCAGTCCACCGTCTCCTAGTGAACACTCCGAATCTCCCTCAATGACCGCCTCTCGTGTCCCCAATTCACAGTCAGGTAAAATATGCCCGCCGCAGTCCTCACGGATGTCAAATCAAAACTTTTGCCTTTTGCATTAACCTCTGCCTCTAACTGCCAACGTCTACGTCAAAATATGCTTTTGCCTGCATATTTACAATAACAACTGCGGTGGTATTTCCTGCACTTCCACACAACGACCGTTTTATTTTTTTCTAGTTGACTAGTCATTGCTTTTTTCTGACTAATCATAATCATAGATTAAGTAACAGTGATATTATTAGCTTTGCTTTTTAACAATCAGACAGTAGATGTTTTGAAGTGTGAATAGTCAAACTACCAATTAGTTTCTTCATTGTTAATACCTTCAACCTTCAAATTAATGACGCATTTAATATTGTGATTGTACCCCAGTCCAGTGTAATAATTGATTTAAACGTGTTACATAATTACATTGGCTTTACTTTTACGGATTTCAATAATTTGTTTTCAGAGAGTATTTATAAGTCGTGACACTTGTTTCTAAATGATTTTTTCAAGGAGTTTTAAAACTACACCGTAATATTTGAACCTTTTATAACCCATTGAAATTGTCCTAGATTAAAATTATTTAAGTTTGCAACCCGATGGTAATTATGGGGCCTTGTCTTCGGTTTTCTATTTTTATCGAAAATTTTATTTTACTGTATAGTAATAAACATAATTAAATTACTTATTTGAAGTAAATTCGTTTCAATCATGAAATACTTTTGTACATTGCAGCAAGATTTTTTAAATAGAGGATCTTAAATCATTTTCAAAACGCACTGTCTATAATTATTAGTTGATTACAAATAGCCATTACCAAGTACTCTTTGACTCCATGACCTTTGAATTTTATTATTCGACAATTGAAATTTGAATGTTCATCGTAATTTATATTTTATTTTTATGACTCCTATTTTGCCACCTAAATCGCTTACAATGTATGTTTTATTATTTTCTTGTTGACATGAATCCAGGTAATATGAGCCGTGTTTAACAAAACTAGTTAGAGTATGACAAATAATGTGACTATAATACTTGAGTTGTGAGACTTTTAGTAAACCCTGATAATAGCACGGTGGCAGTACCCTATTTAATAATTCTACTCATTTGAGAATTACAATTTTGCTTATTTTCACAATTAGGTGTAAAATGGTTCTTGATAGAATCCGTTCTTAGCTTCTATATTTGTGGTGAAGGCTTACCTTAATGAACTCATTTATTTAGTAAACCACAATGCCTATTTGTAGATGGATTAAAATTTGGTTTTTATTGCAGAGTACTTACGACAGCAAGGCTATCCAGCTGGCTACGAAGAGCTGGACTCTGGAGTTGCAGCCCCCCGCCCAGAGTATCTCTCCCCATCTCAAGCCACAAATGCTCATCCCAACAACTATGGTATGTATTCACAATTTACTTAACTACACAATACTAATAATCTAGTAAATCCAAAAATTGATAATATTACAAGTAAAACTGGAGTATTATTATCTTTTATATTATCATTTGTATTATTATTTCGTTTTGATAAATGTGTGGCAATTAACTTAATTGAAGTCACTTAAATTACATCGTGTGGGTGAAATTGTACCACATTGTTTTATTATTATGATTATGATTATTATGAATTTTTCCGTGAGATAGTTATGGCTATTAATACCTCTAGAATTTGTAAGTCTTGTAGTATACAAGTAGATTACATGCAAAATTAAAATTATTGTGGTAATAGAAAAAACCTTTTTTTCAGCATTTTAGTTTAACTTCCACATGCGTTATGAATTGGTTAATTTTGTTGTTATAATATAAGAAGAATTGCATTCCAATTAATTTTGTTGTTTCTGTATAAAATTACACTAATAATGTTATAATATTATATTATTAACAGAAGAGGAAATGGGAGGAACAAATACTGGGACCTACTGTGGTGGTTGGAATTCCGGTGGAATGATGCCTCATTACAGTAACCTCCCCATTCCGCCATATTTAATAGGAATTGGGGGAGCGAATGAAAGAGCTGAAAACAATCAAGATAGAGGTTCCTTGTCACATCACTCCCATCCTTCACCGTCTGTGCCAAATAATGGAAATACAATGGGAAGTATAACCAGCAATCCGAATAGTGCGAATGCTGGTGTTATCCAAATGGACTGTCTAATGCAGTCTCCAGCAGTCAATTCCTTACATATGCACAATTTTCACCAGCATCATTTTCAACAACAGCAAGCCCAACTTATGCACCAAGCACAAATGCCACCGTCACAATTTGTTTATTTGAATCTCAATGGTATGCCTGGTGAACATGAGCAGTCGCCCGACCCACAGCTTATGAGTGCCAATTCAGGTTTGTTTTTTGCTTCAACTCACTATATTAAAAAGCAAATGATGAATTATTTTTTAATTTGGTATTGTAAAAATGTACGAGTAAAATTAACTTATAGTTGGCAGCGACTCTGATGAGGAATTAGACGAGGAAGAGTCTGACGGTTCCAACACAGAAGCATTAATCGAACATCTGGAAGCTACTTTCAAAAATGTGATTGATCAAAAAATCGAGGACACCGAGCGCTTTTTTGATAATCATGATTACGCAATCACTGCTCACAGTATTTCAAAAATATCACCATTAAACTTTGCTGGTAAATTTGTCTTGTATCTGTTTTCATTGATAATCGAGTTTCCCATGTACTATAATGTGATTAATTTTGTTAGAAATGGCATTCGAAAATGGTGAGGTTGGAAGTGAGGAGAATCTTGAAGAAAGTAAGACTGATTTAAACGCCATGACTGTGGACGCAACGGATAGTCCTCCTTTACAAACCAAACTTAAAATTAAAGAAACAATTAACCATGTTTCGGAAGATTACAGAATGCTTGGTCGCTCATTTCCTCCCTTTATTCCAAGAAGAAGATACAACTCGGATTCACAAATACAGTATATGTCTCCTAGAAAGATAGAGGTAACTATTTGTAGGATCATTTTTCTTTCAGTATTGAGTACGGCATTATTAATAGTAATACTGACTTCATCTACAATGACATTAATAAATATTACGGTGATTTCCCTTACTTTGCATAATTATGTATTATGTAATGTAATCGACATATTTTAATAAAGGGAAATCTGAGCGGTGTGGCAATTTCTGAGCAACAAAAAGACAGTATTAATTGTCTAACGGAAATCAAAGTGGAAGCTGGGAGCCTCAACTGTCAGAGTACATCAGATCCAGTCAATGCTCGTGAGGAAATTGCCGAATTAAGAAATGCAAGAGAAGCGTTGGTTAACAAAAGGAAAGAGCTAGCTGACAAAATAAAGCAGGTTAGCAAATAATAATTCAAATAATGCGAGTATGTATTTTATGCATCATCATAAGTTAGTACTGATAGTGCGTATTTTGTCATACAAAAATCTGATTTTTTTCTGCAGGCTGATGGAGTGGAGAGTAGTGATGAAAAAAAGCTTTACGAGTATGAAGAAGCTATAGAAGCAATTGACTCAGTTGTGGAATATAAAAATGAATTGATTTGCGGGCGCGAATGCATTCTTTCAGATAATTTAGCACCAGGACAAGTATGTCCACATTTTATTGTTAAAATTATTGAAAATTAATAGAAAATGGTTTTATAGTAATAATTTTAATTAACTAATCATAGCTCTAATTCGTTGATTTTCTTTTCTTTTTTGCAGAATGACACAAATCTTATAACTCGTCTTTCTAAGTTGACAATGTCAGATCTTCAACGACTAACGTGTAAATATTTTGATAAGGTAGTAGAATTGAGGTACAGCACTAAACGACTGGAAAAGGGAATTGAAGAATTGGAGGTGTGTATTTTATACATTATTTGGGGTAGTTGGGTCCAATATGGTAGTTAGTACCAATCGAGTAATTGATATTTTTAACTTTTATAGAATGGATCGGAGCAAATGAGTCGTCGTTACGCTCGGGACCAAACCCATATAAAAGAAATCCAAGCAGAATATGAATCTGTAAGTTCCGTTTGATAACATTTTAGCAGCACTTTTAGATTTAAGCATGTGATCGTTTTTGCTACAAATGATTTAACTTGTAACTCTTTGCTGTGTTTATTTTAGCGGATAAAAATGATAATACGATTGCACAGTAAAGATCCTAATTCTGCAATGGAGACTTATTTAAGGAACTTAGATAAATCTTTGTCCGCTGCAAGGAAAAAGCAATACGATTTAGAACGCTCTCTCACAGAACTGTTGGTGCGACATGGATATCTTTTAAACGGAGCAGGTATTTTTAAATTTGTGGAAATTAACATTTCAAACAATATTATTTTGGCCAATATAGAATACCCGCCGTTACATCATAAAAAATCACCACAGTAGCAAACAGTATTCATTAAATTTAATTAACTGTAAACTAATGCCATTTGTATTTTTTCATATTTTAGATTACGATGTAAAGCAAGTTGTAAAAATGCTGGGAATTGATACTGTGCAAATGGGACTAAACTGGAGAGATGAAGGGAAGAAGAAAACGGGGGTGATACCCGCTAAAGTTAGATCTGCTTTGGAAAGTGCAACTGCCGGAGGTCAGGGAATGAGTCGTAGAATGAGAGAGGCTTTTACTCAACGTCGTATTTTAGAAACGCAACAACTGTCCCCAGTTGGAGCCCACCATTCTGCTCATCCTTCTTCTTCTCGTCAACATCATCATAACCAATACCACTACAGTAATCACAGCCATGCACATAATCGTGAACCGGAGCCACCTGCAGAAGTAGCCCAGGTATCTGAGGTGCGGAGGGAGAAGCGGAAGCTTATTATTCAACCAAGTCAACCATCACAAAATCAGCCGCAATCTCATCACCCCAATCAACAACATCACCACTACCCGCAACAAAACTACCATTATTGACAAAGCTAACAAATTATTAATTATTAATGTGCAAATATTGAAGTAATCGTGTGATGAATGTAATTAGTGCCTTAAGAAAGTGATTAATTTCTTGCTGTCTCAAACCCATTTTTATACAATTTCCGAATTAAATGAAACTTGTGCTCAACGTTGTTTGTAATAACTTTAAACACTTGCAATTAAATATTTTTCCGAACTGGAATACAAACATTATAAATATCTAAGTATGTTCGTCCTTTTATTACTGGCATGATTACTGATTTCTGTACAATGTATGCGATAGAGTAGACGCTTTTGAGAGTAGATGTTGGACATTTCTGTGTCACATAATATTTTTTAAAGAATTCAAGAAAGAAAGAAATTATGCAACTGCAATGATAGAAAGGAGACGAGAACTCGAGAATGTACCATTCATTGATTTATTTTCGTACTCTGTTTATTTTTACAATTCCACTGATAGACATGGGACTACATTAGTAATGTTTACACAATAAGACAAGATGAGACTAACCTACATAGAAATATGATTCACCTACTTACTATTTACTTGATTCAACAGATCTTGCTCCTACATTTAGTAGCAAATTTGTCCGTATGTATATATATAGCTGCAATTTATATGTTGTAGTGAGAGAGCAGAGGACATGGATTAGGAGAATACCGAAGTTTGTAAACAGGAAGCTGGTAGAGACGGAAAATGTTTACACATCATCTCATTAATTTACAAAACAAAATAATAGGATTTTTGCATGTACAATGTAATAAATTACGATGGACCGTTCTGATGCAAATCATCTTAATATAAAATTGTCCACCTAAACACATCATCCTCATTTACATAGCTTTAGCCTTCTGAAGACGACAAACAGTGTGAAAATTCGTGATATATAGATAAAAGTACGCAGCGACATTTTCTAAACGTGCAGACAGCAGTGTGTGATATATCTGTAGTAGCCACACAACCTTTGCTTTTAAAAATTGTCACTTTGTACACTGTAATTACTAATAATGATTGATCGGCGAGTTAAAAATGGTGTGTACGATAGGTGATCATTATAGTGGGTGGGTGTTACGAAAGTTGAATTGTAGGTAGTAGTGGTATTGCTGTGCATTGACGTGTGTACACGCACATACATCATTATCCTCAAGTTCATCACTAAAAACAGCACAAACTTAAAAAATTAAACAAAATGCCTACTCCATTCCCACCATTTGCAGGAATTAGTGACAATCAACAAAAACAACAATCAATTTCTATTTTACTTTGAACTTCGCAGTACAAAAATCCCAAAAACATTCTTTGGAAATTTGTACATGTATCACAAAGCAAAACGGAAATTACATGACCTTATGTATTACCATTTCCATGAAAGCAGTTTTCTGGGATGGTGACATACATTTAGACAACTTTACTTTACGCTGAGTTGAATGAACTTGACAATAATTATATGTACGTGTTTGTAAGGTGTATAGTTGTAGTAGGTTAGTTTGTCTAAAAGTAAGTCTATGATAAATATCTACTTATTTATGTAGCGTGACAACATTTGTTGCATATAATATAGCTGTTACATATTATTAGTGTTCGTAATAATAGCAATAAGTAATAATACACTCACTATTACATAAATACTATAGATTACAGATATAGATAAGATAATGATACAGATAACAATATATTGTGTGTGAGTAGGAAAATGGATTGATTGATTGATGAACGAGAGTGGAACATAAAAGTAGGAATACGAAGGTCAACATGGAATCTGCAGTAGTGGTTCTTGGTTCACTTCCCTTTGTTCATAGTTTTTTCTGGAATATGGTTGATTACTCTCAAGTCTTGAATTCTTAGCTCTTGTCTTAAGTATTTAACTTACAATTAGCTCTATACATATGAGTAGCATATTCTTATGTATGTACACACATGAAGTATAGTATGTAGTATAATATAATATGGAAATCCCAAGTTATCATCTCCAGTACAATTACAGTGACAGTTTACATTACATTTTTACCACTATACAACAATAACAGCTTAGCAGCCCATCCTTCTTCACAATCACTATTGTACAATAATTTACTTTTGTTCATCTTTACTTACAAGTGGCTAACTATTTTCTATAGTCTGTGTCTGATTCCTATCTGCTGCGGCCAGTATCTTTATCATGTCTGCAGTCAGTTCTTTTCTTTCTTCTTGTTCGTTCGATTCCAAAAATCTTCTACTGTAGATAGATGTAGTGCAAACAAAGTAAACAACAGTACACTGTCTAGGCTTCATAAATATTTCAGCTCAGCCTGTGCTTATTTTTCTTTGATGTTCTTCTAGGATTTAATTTGCACTGAGACTTCTTATACAGTGACGAGAAATTTTACTTCTTGCTTGAACATGTTGTTGTACAGTTATAGTGGCGATGACGATGGTGTTCAATTATTGAGGTATACAATGTATTACTTACATAGTTTACCAACACACAGGGCTATTAGTTATTTCACACAGACATCATCCAAGACAATAATAAAATCTTCGTAATTAAATACACACAGGTTCAACATAAAAAACTACTACTCCCATACACTGTCACAATTTCACAATAACTAGTATTTTCGTGGCACGGCACTGCACTATCCACAGTACAAGTCCTGTACGATTGAAAACCACAAGTACGACAACCATAGTAATTTATGGACACATACAATACAGTGATCTACAACAGATACTGAGAAAGACACTACTACAACACACAGTTAGCATAATTAGCATACACATAGTAATAGTTATTTTCTCTCATGTCTCTCAATAGTCCTTGTATTAAAAACTAATTTGTAAAATTACAAACAGATATTGATAATATTTTTACATAATATAACAGAAAGCAAAGCAACCATGAATCAATATATAAGTAAAATGACATATGGCTGGCCACTATAATAACAACAATAACAATAATCATAATACATATATAGTTTATTATTATATGTAACGTATATATAATAATGATATACGACGATATATAAAAATTTATAATGTAAAATGTAATAGGCATTACATACAATAATACGAAATATATAATGTTGTGACATAATGATTATAAACACCGAATTCAATGTTCTTAATGCACAACACGACGATCCTCCATAATTCATTTATTTCTCGAACTGTTTACCGTTATAGGATAATATTATTATACTTATATTACATTAATTTCACACTATTCAATTCACACCTGATACATAATTACACAATAATAACATTTATTATTACTATGTCCTAATAAGCTAATTTGTAGGTAGATGCACTATTCTTATCTTTCTAGCTGTCGTCGTGTGTCGTTTTTGTACATTATACTAAATAGTAGTATTGAGTCAATACGAATGTCACAGTAGTATCATATTACATCTACTTTACTAGTAATTACGCGGATTCTACCAAATCCCGATGTTTGTTAATATAATAATGTAATATATGGTTGCAAAAGTAAAAATAAAAAAGTAGTGCATAGAATAAGTGTTGATAAAAGTGTGCCTCATTTTTGTTAACGCTGTCTCCTTAATAAATGCTACATAACTCCTGTTCATTACGTTATCGTTATTTAAGTATAGTCATTTTTAATTCCTTCCTACCTCGTTCCTGTGTCTACCCTTTACGTACGTCAATGACCGTAGCAGTCCTACAGCCTCAATTCGTATTTTATTTAATTTATATACCTTTGAGTTATTAGGAAGCATATAAGCTGTGAAATTGCAGCAGATTCTTTTTCAGTTTTACAGAATGCTACTGAATGATGATGATAAATAATGTATGTTGTAGATGACTGAACAGACAAAAGTAAAATGTCTGCGCAGTAATTAATTAATAATCATGGTCTCGTCTTCTTATCCGAGCGTACATGAGTGTAATGGACACAAATACAGTCTCGTTAATTAAGTAGAAGTAGGTAATAATAATAATAATATAAGTAGCATCATTGAAAGGTTAAGTTTCAGCCTTCCATCCTCTGCTGTACATTAATCGTCTCATCCTATTGACTCCAGTTCTAAATCAACAATTTGCTGCTTTACCACACGCACACGGCAAAGAATGCTGTCGTCAGGATTTACTTTTTCTTTTCTAAAAAACATAATCCTTGGATAATTTACTGAATTTAAATTCGTCTTTGTGTGATTTCCTTCTTACTGACTTGTTCTGGTTTCACTGTCTAATTCACTTACAATTATTAGAGCTAAAACGTACGGGCTTTCTCCCAGTGTTTCGCAGTTGCACAGTTCGTTATGACGAAATGACGATACATAGTAGTAGTAGTAACAATGCTTAACTCTATTCTTCTGACTTTAGTAATAATAACTTTCTGAGCTAGAGCCATAATAATACGCTTCTGAGACACACGTTTCTAATACTCACAATATAATTATTGTTAGTATTTATATGTATTTTCACTATTCTATATAAGATTTTGGTACTGCATTGTTGTTTCATACAAACAATGTACGTTTTGCGAAGACCTGTCTAGTCTAAACGTCATAAATGCAATAATACAGTGTACATAGATATTTTGAATACAAATTTTGGGTAAATAATTAAGAGTCAGAGGAAATGACGAGCCATCGGTCAATAAAATAATTTCTCTGGGTATGTAGTAGTAGGAAGTTGCCAGCTTAAAGTACCGTCGGAGCTTCTTCGATAAAAGTGCATATTAAAGCGGTTGCTTCGTCTTCGTCTATTATTCTAAACTCTCTTCGTTCTAGACCCAGGAGTCACCGCCTGGCTGATGTGCTAAATTATCAACAGAAACTGAGTTAGAATTGTCCGGCCAATGAGAGTGTTGATGGTCAGCGGAGGGACTGGATCCATATGCACCATAACTACGAGAATTTCCCTCGTAATGACGATTCTTTTTCTTTTCTCGGTTTACTTGGGCATACAGAGGTTCTCCCGGCTTCACCTTTCAAAAACAAAATCATATTTCAATTCTCCACACACACAATATCAAAAACGAAGGGTAACTCATAGGTTTACAATTACAAAACGACTACAATCACTGCTTCAATAAACCAACTCAATTGTCACAAATAGCAAGGTCTACTTTAAATATTGACAATATTGAATGTTTTAGCCATACTTCATGCTCCATGGATATAAATAAAGGTATTTAAGGTATCATGTAACAATAATGTCAGCAGAGCATAATAATTGTCACTAATAGGTACTAGAAAACTTAGGTATAGCTTATAGCTACCATAAATAATATTTTATCGTATGTAGCTGCAGCAAATACTTTACAATATGACACAGCAATGTAAATATCATCCGTCGGTACTAAGAATAGGACTGTAAGCAGTAATCATCTACTAATCTAATGGAAGGGAGCCATGAAAGCTTAACCAAGTAATTGTTCAACCAGAAAATAATAAACATCATGCACACTTAACTCAAATGGTCAAACCTTTTTACCAATAACGACTTATAAAGAAATAATTGGTATAATTAAACGTATCGCAACTCTCGACAACTTAAATTGTGGCTACGCAAAATAATCTAATCTTTCTTTTCATTAAATTCCAAACAGATTTTTTGATAACTTTACAAGTTTGCTCAATTAAAAATAAAAACCTAGTCATTGTATTTGCAAAAAATCAAATCCCACCATAAATACTAAGTTACTGCTGTAGATTCGAGCGCCCAATATTATAAAGCCATACTTAAACAATGGCAATTAAATATATTATAGTGCCTGTCGACTATCTTGAATAACTAAATATTACAATTCGTATCAGCAGCAGTATTATGTAGGTATATATATTTATAATATATTTGATTTAACTGATTGTGAGTTGACGCCTTAATTTAAATAGATTTTTACACATACAACTTGATAATAGTATCTGAAGAATAAATAATTTTTAAACTTATCAATTTATAAAAAGGAATTACTGTACAAAACTTATCTTAACTTGTTAATGTATTATTACTTCTAATCATAATAACAGGTCATATTATTATGACCATATTTTTCAAAAACTGAAAAACACCTATCTATACAAAGTATATATAAAGTTACAATTAGATCCTTCTAGAGTATTTAGTACACATGCTTGGTTATTACGCTCAAACTTACAACATCAAAATCATCACATGCAAAAATAATATTATGATCACCACGAACAAGGAAATTAAAATCTGGTTTTGAATAGTCAACGTAAGTAGTATAAAAATTATACATATAGGGTCTTACATAAAATATTGAAGGGGAATTGCTACTTTCAGATATGTCATGTGCACTTACATAATTGTAAGAGATTGAATATAAGTCTAAAATATATCTATAAAACGTTCACATGTTTTCAGTAACAATAAAAGTTAATTAAAACAATTAAAACATATCGACTATTAGATAATAAATGCAGGGTACGACAATTACTTTTCTGAACTGAATAGAATTGTATTAATTTCGCAGCGTAATGTCAAGCGCAAAAAATATTGAGAATTGCGTAAGTATACTAGCAGTCAACTAAAGGTAAAACGTAAAAACAGTCAGAGAGAGAGAGAGAGAGACAGAGAAAGCATCCACTATGTGAAAACAACGCACCACCGAGTCCGGAACAATTGACGGGACAAAAATGTTTATATTTTCATACAGTTGGCAATACACTCATCTTGATGCATTTATTCATGTCAGTCTCGGAGAACACAAAGCAGCAGATTTTGAGATGACAACAAATACATTGCGACTTCCATGTACTTTTCACAAATAATGAGATGTCGACAGAGAGGAAATAGACAGACAGATTGCTAGTCAGAGATGAATGAGTTGGAGGATGTCGATAAACATTAGAAAGTCAATTCCGTTTGAAAAGCAGTCATAAAGAATTGTACCTCTCTCTCTTTCAATTGCACGATCAATCGTTAATTTAAGAAGAATTAGGTCAGTTTGTTGAAATGTTCTTAGCGTGATCACTCAAGTGACTTCTTACTTCGTACAGCAAATCATCGCGAGGTTATGTAGAGTTGGAAAGTATTAATAATGCGGGCAATGTTATCAGTAGAACTTTTGTCTTTAGAACAGAAATGTAAAAAACTCTAAATGAGAAGTTGAATTTCAGTGTGTAGTGCTTATTTTAATTGTTACTTGTTCTTACGTGTAGCCACTACGAGTATTTATTTAAGTGTAACTTTACTGTAACTTAAAGATAAACAATTGAAGTGCGATGATATCACTTATGTAACAATGGTGCTATAACCTGCAGCTGTTCTTGGGATCGGGATAGGGGAAACACTGTGTACATCCCCAATTTATATATAAGTCATTCCTTATCACTTATGCTAGCAAGAGACGGAAGAGACGATGAGAGTTGATATTCACCACACTATCGTCTTTTATATCTCCTCATTGTCATAAAGTGCCAGACAATATAGGAAGGCCGGATCCAAGTCGACTTTGACAAGGCCAGCTACCTTTCATATTTCTTTCTTACTGTCCAGGCTACAGCCACACATAAACAAACAAACCATCATATCAACCAATTATCCCGCAATGTGAACGGCGAGTCTTATACTCCAAAGAGCCACAACATTCTTTGATTCAAAATTCTTTATACAAACTATTACGAATTTACAACACCCTAAAAAACTAATACTGATAGATTTAACATCAACGCGAATATTAAAAATTCTTTCAACAGCAATTGGATTCAGGACAATCAACAATTGTGCTATTTGCTTACTAGAATATGCCTTAAGTTTCATTTTCTTACCGGTTGGGAAGGGTACATTCGAAACGCGCCCGGAGGAGGAGCATGAGAACCACCATCAGGATACGGCATATCTGCCATTGGAACTTCTTCTCCCTGTTCAAAACAAAAAACAAATGAATGTCTAGGCTACATCTTTTAGGAATCGAAAATTAATATAACGGATATTACTTGTGGGTAGGAAGGGGGTGGGCTCTTCGGTGCAGTGTTGTTGGCTCCTCGCTGCATGGTCTTGTCTTCGTAGCGGGTTCCACTTTGGCTGGCCATAGGACGATTCAAGGTGCTATTGGCGTTTACAGGAGAGCCAGCAGAACTAGGTTCTGTTCCACTTCCTCCAGGACCAGGACTTCCCCCTCGTCCTCCTGTTCCTTTGCTTACAAAATCTTGTTCCGTCCAACCTGCCTTTTTGTACACTTCTCGTAATTCCTAATGATGAAACATAACCAGCATTATTAAAAACGAAGACATTAATATAGCTAGAATACATACAAACATTGCAAAAACTATGGAAATTACTTGATGCTGCCACATAGAGTAAAGAACTTGAGAGGCAAATTTTACGACTCTGGGTGAATAACGACGTTTTTGTTGAGTCAACAAAACCAGTCTTTCCACTCCTTCTGCTTCCATTAGAGATCTGAATCATGTCCAAAGTTATTAGCTTCCAATCAATATATTACGAGATAATTATAAAAAACAGTGATGATAAACTACCTGGAAAACTCGGCATTTTTCTTGATGACTTCATTAAGAGTAGCTAATACGGCTGCAATCGTGTCATCTGAAGTACCCTGATCATGTGGCCGCCCCGAAGGTAGTTTTTGAACCAAATCTCTCATTGCATATTTACCTATTACATCGAACAATAATTAACTTCAAGACTCTATTATGCATTAAACATAATTTTCTACAAACTAAGAATTATGTATTTGAATTATCGTAACAGTTAATATGATGCGGGTAATTAATAGTTGTAATTACCTATGAGCTCTTTATTACGCTGGTCAAGTGCCAGATTTCTGAGTGCCGTGGCAACAGCACAAACGACTCGATCAACTTCCATACGTAAAAGTTCAACGAGAACCGGGAGACCTTTTTCTTTTCTAACTGCAGCTCGAATTTCAATACTCGGCTGCCAGTAGCATGCTGCTAGATTTTGTATGGCACCCGCAGCTGCTTCTAATGTCTCCGGATTTGAACAATTGGATAATAGTGCCAAGTACGCCTGCACCACCTGAAAAGTAATCAAATATTAAAACAAATTGTCAGTCATAAAAATAAATGAAAATGCCATTGAGGTAAACACAATGAATATAACAATTATGACATGATTTACACTAAGCGAATATGAGTGTACTAAAAATACAAACCTCAGGTTGCCACAGAAGCTCCATGCCTCTCACGGGCTCTGTTTTTGTATGACTGGTGCTGCGGGTGGGTCCTGTGTTAACAGGGTTAGTGTCTTTGGGAGAGGATGCTGCTAATGCCGCTTCCTTTTTCTTTTTGTTGGCCCCGAAGCAACCTAAATTTTCGCCTTTGGCTTGAGTTGCAGCTGCACGACTTTGCGCTGGAGGTGGATGTTTGTCGTAATTTGGATCTTCTACTTCTTGACAGCGGTAGCTTAAGTTCCTCAGAATGCATACACAATTTTCCACACTTTTGTCATCTATATCTGCACGGGACAGAGCACACCGCACCACATGTAGCAGAGCCTCAACAAGTCCTTCACATTCTCTTAGCTTCTTCCGGGCATATTCTCCCGCTGAACTCACGTTTCTGAAATACCATGATGACATTCAATGAATTACCTTACTCAACATTTTCGCAATTCTGCATACCATAAAATCTACACTTTATTTGCATAGCGCTTACCTGAAAACTCCAGATGCATTTTTGAAAACAGTTGACCAACATGCATCTGGAACATGACTTGCTCCCGTGCTACTGATATTATTCCTGTCCCATCCACTGTGTGGAATAATCACCGCATTTACCAGCGGTAATACACCATCGTCGATTATAGCCTTCTTCAGTTCCTAAAATCCATTTTTACAAATTAATTTTCTGCTTCACGGGTCTTCTACACTTTTAATTAATGCATTGCAGTATTAATACTTAAGAAAGCTGGTAAGTTAGCAAGTTATATGAACACATTAGAGATTGCATGTAATTACTTCGCAAGATGACAAATTCCAAAGAACACCAGTGACAAGTTCTTTAACTTCATTATCAGGAGTCCTCTTTAGAAGACGAACAAGTCCCGGAATTCCTCCCGCACTTTTGATGGCTTTTTTGTTCTCATCGTTTTGTCGGCCATAAGACAAATTACGGAGAGCTCCACAGGCATTCCGATGAACCTCTGGTTGGTCGTGACTGAGGAGGGCAACAAGAGGTGGGATTCCGCCCAGAGCTCTCGTCTTTGCCTTGACCGGGTCATCCATATAGCACAAATGTTGCAAGTACGCTGCCGCATTTGCCTTCACCACCGGATTGGGGTTGCCCAAAAATTGGATTACTTCGTGTAAATCTGGATCACGCCATCTTACACCTACAGTCAAGTCAATAATTTCATACACATTGTTTTCCAAATAAATTATCAAACCATAAATAAAATCAACCAGTTCTTAAATTATCCTCGCAATACAATTTTTTTAACCCGTCACCAAATTCAAATGTTCCAAATCAAACTGTATAGTGTTCTTCTTTATAGTATTTAAAATGAGGACCAATAAACCACGTAGGTATCGTGCAATATAATACTACTAAACATACAAAAGCAGACAATCCACATGCACAGTACAAATATATCACAAGTTACACACGAAGCCGAAAGATTCAAAATATCAAAAATGATCTTTACTAGCAAATATTATATTTATCTTCCTTATTTGGAAATTTTCAGCAACTCGACAGCAGTTGGTGAATTCATCTATTTTAATTATAAATCTCCGAATACCACAACGAAGGATGTTTAATATACTAAAAAGCTAATTCCCCGAAACATGCGAAGTAAAGAGAGAGTATGAAAGTATTTTCAGAAGCCAGTTCAGAGTTCACGGTCGTGAATGAATGGAAGTTGATAGAGATACCAGTACTGAGGAAACTGACGAAGAGAGGAGACAAAATTCTTGTGAATTGAGGCAAGGGTAGACGGACCTGAATTGGCAATCATAAGCTGAGCGTCTGGTGAATCTTCTTCCTCACCAGGATTCAAATTAAGATTTAAATGAAGAAGTTGTGATGGTGGCTGCTGTGATTGGTGAATGTGTTGGGATTGTTGTTGCTGATGATGATGTTGGTGAAGGTTGTGAATGTGCAAAGAATTGACTGCTGGAGATTGCAATCTAGATTCCATTTGGCTAGCACCAGCATTCGGGCTATTCGGAATGCTGGTCGTACTTCCCATTGTATTTCCATTATTTGGCACAGACGGAGAAGGATGGGAGTGATGTGACGAGGAACCTCTATCTTGATTGTTTTCCGCTCTTTCATTCACTCCCCCAATTCCTATTAAATATGGCCGAATGGGGAGGTTACCGTAATGAGACGTCACTCCACCGGAATTCCAACCACCACTGTAGCTCCCTGTTGCAGTTCCTCCTCTTTCCTCTTCTGTTAATATTATAGTCTTACTAATGTACTTTAATGCAGCAACACAAAAATAATTTTACCGGAAGAAAATACTTCCGCTTTCATCAAGCAAAATCAATCAATTGATAACACGGGTGGCAGTGAGAGCAAAATGATAAAACACACAAAGCTTGCTGCTCGTTTTCCTCAAAAACTGCAATTTGTACGTGCATACACAAACACATGAAGCATCTTATTTCAATACTAATTCTAGAGGTATTAATAGCGATAATTATCTCACGGAAAAATTACCAATCATAATAAAACAATGGTGGAACAATTTCATCAAGAGGAAGTAATTTAAGTGTTAAGTGACTTCAATTAAGTTAATTAGCGTACCTTTATCAAAAAGAGATCTATATAGGTACTTTTAGTAACGTCACTAATGAAGAATCTAATTCCCTCCAGTAAAATGTTTTAGTAGTATTATTATCAATTTTTGGATTTACTAGATTATTAATATTGTGTAGTAAGGTAAATTGTGAATACCATAGTTGTTGGGATGAGCATTTGTGGCTTGAGATGGGGAGAGATACTCTGGGCGGGGGGCTGCAACTCCAGAATCCAGCTCTTCGTAGCCAGCTGGATAGCCTTGTTGTCGTAAGTACTCTGCAATAAAAACCAAATTTTAATCCATCTACAAATGAGCATTGTGGTTTAATGAATGAGTTCATTAAGGTAAGCCTCCACCACAAATATAGAAGTTAAGAACGGATTCTATCAAGAACCATTTTACACCTAATTGTGAAAATAAGCAAAATTGTAATTCTCAAATGAGTAGAATTGTTAAATAGGGTACTGCCACCGTGCTATTATGAGGGTTTACTAAAAGTCTCAAAATTGGAGTATTATCTGTCAAAATTATCCAATAGGAAATTCAAGTCACATAGTCACATCAATTAACATATTCTAACTAGTTTTGTTAAACACAGCTCATAATCTGCAATCCTGTCAAAAATAATATAGTAAAATCTACAAATTATAATCGATTTAAGTTGCAACTGCAGTCAGCGTCATGAAAATAAAATATAAATTACGACGACTATTTAAATTTTAATTGTCGAAGAATAAAAGTCAAAGATCTTGGAGTAGGTCAAAGAGTACTTGGTAAAAGTTGCACATCAATAGTCGCGTTAAAATGACAGGAAGTATTTGTTTAGCTTTGCGTTTCGCTAAGCAGCTACATGGTATCAAAGTTAAAAAACCCTGTTTTAATGTACAAATCGTACAAATGTACAAAATATTTCATGATTATAATAGCTACCAAGAGAGGTAAAATAAAATTTTCGATAAAAATTGAAAACCGAATACAAGACTTCATAATTGCCATTGTATTGCGAATTTCTTAAATAATTTTAATCTAGGACAATTTCAATGGGTTATAAGAGTTCAAATAAATTACGTTGTAGTTTAAAACTGTATGAAAAAACCATTTAGAAAACAAATTATTGAAATCCGCTGACAAAACAAAACCAATGTAACTATGTAACACGTCCAAATCAATTATTACCCTGGACCGGGGTACAATAATAAATTCGTCATTAATTTGTGTGCGCAGTGGAGTAAAATTATGTATGTAATTGTGTAGCATCAAGTCTCAAGTTGTTCTAGGATACAAAAGTATTAAAAAAATAAGTTTCACTTTTATGAAAACAGGATTAGCAGTGGGGAAACTAATTGGTAGTTTGATTATCCATATTTTTTACAAGTGTACAAAATATCTACTCTCTGATTGTTAAAAAGCAAAGCTAATAATATCACTGTTACTTAATCTATGATTATGATTAGTCAGAAAAAAGCAATGACTAGT
>JABASD010003526.1:0-19632 GCA_019776165.1 Pogonognathellus flavescens | reverse complement strand
TAGGCATAAAATATGGCAAAATTTAGACTAAAATGAATCAGAAGCGCATTAAATTCGCGCGAAGTACGAAAAAATTTACAGTTTTGTGTTCATTTGGAGCCAAATTTTATACTTTTGCTTTTTTTTTATAATTCCAAAAATATCTAGTTCATAATACGATAATCTGGGGAGTGCTTGAGCCCCTATAGCACCGCCCTGGGTACGTGCCTGGTCTGAGTTACATTTTTCAGTACATTTAATTTTCATAATTAAGTTACTATATTAAATTCGGAAAGTGGCGAAGGATACTGCCAATTTATTTGGGTGTCGTAGGCTCAGAAATAGTGGCTCTTGGGCACTGGGCCCGAAATGATTCATACATACTTAATTAAACTTTAAATGACACTTTTGATATTCATAACTTTTGTGCAATATGACATCGTTGTTTAGGGGAAATTAATGACACTTTCTTTAAGTGTCGTACAAGGTTAATAGGGGGCTCTGAAATAATTGCCGCGCATGTAAACTTGTTAAAGTAGTTTTAGTAATATCACATTTATCTCTGTTTCTCTGTATTACATGACCAGGCTGTTTTGGAATATATGCTGATATTTTATTTGGGTTTCATAGTTGAGAATAGTTAAAGACCCACAACAAAGATGATTTCAAGCATCCAATTGAAGTAATCGGAATATGTATTGGAGTAAGAGGGACCATCACCAATTTTGTATCCTCAATTTTCAGAAAACTAAATATAAAAGTGCATTGAGCTATTTTGCAGTGCCGTAACTATCATGTCCCGGCCATGAAAATCTCATTAATCCCGGCCCCCAACTTACAATTTACGTATTCATAATAAAACCCAAATCTCTACGTCAGTCGTTCCCAATTAGATTTTCAAGAGGACCAAAACCTTCAATTGGCTAAAACCCCAGAGCTATCAGTATAAATCAAAGTACTACGGCAGATACGTACCTAGCATTACAATTTGGCTTATCACATGACCGCTTTAAGTAAAAATATGTCAAATAAATCAAGTTTGCAATTAAAAATGGTTTTTGAGAGTAATATAACATTTATAAATTAGCGATAACTGATAAGATATGGCCTGTAAATAGCACAAAATTAAATTTGGGCAACATTTAGTCATAAATTCATGAAAAACTGATATAAATTCGCGCGTAGCGCGAAAAGTTTAGCATTTTTATTATATTTTGGGGTGCAAATTCGTGAAAATTTGGAATAAGTTTTTAATTTCATTTCAAGTGGATGTCATTTCAAGGCGGATTAAAAGAAGTAACTTCGTGATATTTGGGTGGTGATATTGTAGTAATAATATTATACAACTGGTTAAAAAAATTGCATAAGAATTCGAATCAATCCCGGCCCCCTTTAAGGTCCGGCCCTGAAAGAAATTTTCACCTGCTTTCACCGTTGTTACGGCCCTGCTATTTTGGCATACTTTATTACTTCAAATATCTGGATAAGGTCTGAAAATATTGCACTGTACATCAAAAATATAATTTTAAGCCTGTATAGAACCTTTCAATCTGACTTCATGTCAACGCTCTTGTACTACTGGTAATCAGTAAAAAAGCGATCAACACCAGGTATATATAAGCAACGAAATTTCAGTCGGAATATTTCAAAAAATGAAATCTAACAGAATGTACTGTTGCGAATATCAATATTTAATAATAATTTGTATATTCTTTTTCATTTGTTGGAATTCTACTGTTACTTGACAGTGTACTGTTTAGTCTCCACCTTCATCGTTGCTACTACAGAATCAAATTTAACGTTGAGGGATGGTAAAATTAATTCATCATTTCACTTTGTAGTGTGTATTATATTATATTATAATTATAATAGACTCCGGTTTGAAGCAACAGTGTATAGAAAATCATTTAGGCTTTTTCTGAAAACATAATTTCACTTGACTTGACTTTCGAATGAAAATTTACATTGAAATTGCTCTCAGGCATTCATAGTACGCAACTTAAATGTTACGTTGGAGCAATACTCACAAGTTCTGGCACTAATACAAAAACATGCTTAATGTGGCAAATGTCACGCATGAGTTGACGAATTGTCCCCATCTTCAAACATGTAGCCTTCTCATGGACCACTAGAGTATTTCATAAGTTTAAAGTCATTAGTAGGAACCGTCCTTAATTAATGGTGCATTGTATACATACAGTCAGAATGGTAGACGCACGGACACAGAGACAGAGTCAAGGCATAAAAACAATTTCCTTCTTCAGAGCATTTTCACTTGACACGGACATGTGCATGCAATGTTGCTAGAGCAGCGAAAATGCTATTACAGGTTGGCCGTATCGGAATATTGCGAATAAAAATACTTGTCCTCCGATTCAATGTTCGCCATTTGAATTTTGGCTGCAATTTTTTGTTCCAAATATTCCGTTATGACACAACCTGTAATAGCACTTTTGTTGCTCGAGAAACATTGTGTGCATGTGTGTGTGTTAATACTGTTATCAGTATTCCAGAAGATATCTCGAACACTTGTGTGTATAAAAAATATATGTATGCATTTTCCACAAGCCAGACAAAGGAAATGTTTATAGTATGTGTAAGGGTTGGGTTTTAGATATGAGCTCGCACAAACCTATAACACCCTCATAGGCATAGTACAATTTTAATTTAAGAACAAAGATAAGAAGAAATGGTTGTCTCTCACTAAAAGTACACAATAAGATTATATTTAGTGCAAGTAGAAGGAAAAATAACTTTTAGAACAAACTCCAGGCAACCTAGCATGTATACTTTTAGTCGGTAGAGTAATAAAAAATTAAAATGTAAAAGAATTTCCACACTGGATATCAGATGTCTTTAGGTACCTAGATTTTAACGCATACTTACTCGAAAGAAAAAGGGAGAGAGAAGGGAATAACAGAAATGAGTCAGCAAGCAAATGATAAAATGCCTTCATGGAGTTGGAACATACAACGTTATTCTCGTTGGATGCAACGTTCACTCCAAATCGGTGACTAATTGCCTATAGACAGTCTATGTCAGCAAAAACGGATTTTTATAATATGCAGTATAGACAAAAGGGACAAACAAATGACTATATGTATAGTATAATAGTTATTCAATGAATATGAATCACTCAAATACTTTAGACTCCAGCTGGTTGGAAAACTGATACTCGTACATAATAAATTTATTGTACTTATGAGCAGTAAGGTTATAAGTAAGAAGTTTATTTTATTTGTTATATAAGGACGTACTGTATAGTAGCTATTCTTTACTTAAAAATAAACCTATAGATTCAAAATAAGATTATATGTACCCAACATTTTTTGTTTTCACTTCGCTTCAACTCCGTCTGTAATATTATATTCTGCAAGCACAGCATTTTCCAAGACTGAAGTTTGCTTTTGATAAAATGAAAAATAGAATATTGCATGGCACTGCAATCGGATTTCTTTTGCGTTATTAATATTATATTATGTGCCACCTGAATATATTTTTCATCATATGTAAGACGATGTAGGAAAATATGTTTTCCATATTCTTAACTATACGGACTGAGACAATCCTATATATATTTCTGTTTCCGATCAAATTAAGTTAAGCAAATTATACTTAGAAATGTTTCAAATACTTCAGCTGTAAAATATACATTATAAATAATATCTTATAAATTGAGAGTTTCAAATTCATTCACATTTTCTGCTAATTTTAGGTTATTTTGAATGAGGTTATGCTTTTTTCATTATTGTTAAAAGTTTTATCCATATTATTATTCATTTATCTTCTTAGTTCTTATTCATTTAAACAAAAACCGGAAGATGAAAATGTTGACAAAATATTGTTAATTGTTCTTTCATCATAACTTCCGAAAATGCAAAAGTGTTGTACAATGCGCAATGTTACTATGAGTCATTAAAATTCTCAATGCATTAGTTCCTGTACATAACTTCTTAGAATTCGTTCATTTCTGTTGTAATATATTACAGGTTCGTCAATTTAAAAAAAAACATGCTTTTTTGAAGGTTGTCGGCTTTGTAGGTATATTATTTTTATTTTTATATAAATATTGACACTATAATAATGGCACGCACAAGAGTAAACTTAAAAGGGAAACTTTGGTGTTCATAATCCTTGCACTATCTGACATAGCGTTTGAAGAAACGATGTCCCCATTATTGTAAATAAATGAACTATTTTTTATTGAGATAGATGGCAGTGATTATTACATCAAGATGTATATTTTAAATCTGGATTATTTAAGCGAAGTAATTAATAGATTTAATAGATTGATGTACCAACTTTTGTGACATGTGCATTTGGTATATGTAAATACTAAAATTGAAACTATAAACACACATATACATACCCAAATACAATAAAATATTAATTTGTATTATTTCTGGAAGCCTCACGTCATATTATAGTGCCAAGGGCGTACCCCGGATTTCTGTTTGGTAGGGGCACGGCCTAATGTATTATCAAGTAAATTACAATGTACAACGCATTGACGATGAAACTTCCTCGCTTTTCGAGGGTGTCGTCGATTATAAATCAATAAATAAATAATAAAATGGCATTTGGTGGGGCCACCAATGCAAAAAACACAGAAAAACGGGAATATTTTCGGCCTTCGACTGCAAAGAAACCCTTTTTCCTGAATTTGGAGAGTGCATCTACCCCCAGTGCCCCCTATGGGTACGTCCTTGTATAGTGCCTAAATTATGAGGAATATAAAAACTACTCTTTAAGTTAACTTTTGTGTCAATTTTTGGGAAACCCATTATTTGCCAGTACAAAACCCAAATAAAGTACAGCAATTGAGCAATAATTAAGCGCCAGGAAAGTTAAATTCAGCACATGTTGGTTTAATGTTATTTTGGAAAGCAATTTTTTTCCTATCTCAGATTACTAAATACTAAATAAAGCAATAGACGATTTTCTGAAGGGCCCCCTGAGAAAACATCGCCTTAAAATTGGAGTAGCGGTCTTTGCACTTAGCGCGCGTATTAATCGAAGGTTATGGAAATGCGTAAGTGAAACAAATGCGATCGTAAGACGAAGTTTTCCCAGGGAATATTCATCAAGTCTTGTATTGCTCTGCTTGTTTTGCTGAAACCTACAAATAACCTATTGTAAGTTCGTATTTGCACTTCCATTGGCTGTAGTTTGGCCAGCCGAATATAATATAACGTTGGAATAACGTACAACATTATGGGTCATACATAACTGACGTCAACAAGTAAGTGGGAGGGGTACAGCCTCAGACAAAATCAGACGAATAGAAGCAAACCTTGTGTGAGGGTGGGTATAAGGTACAACAACGGTTATGCAGTTCATGTTGTAACATTATTCCATTCAATATTCATTTTATTTTATTCCGAAGAGCGATATTGTAAGATATCCCAAAAACAATTTTGCATAATTTATTGAAGCATGTTAAGGTCTTATTTGAGATTATGTTCAAAGATGGAGTCAGTCGCTCAAATATTTCATGACCTATTTGTTTCTCACTTCTTCTTTAACTTCATGATGCTAATATATAAGCGAGGCATTACGCATTGAATAGAATTTGTTATCTTCAAATTTAATTTAAAGGATGAAATGAAAATATTTTATAATTATTAATCTTTAATGCCAACGACGTTGACGCAGTCACACTACTACAATGTCACAGTCGAATTTCATAAAACGTAAAATGTAGGGAGAATCAATATTTATTTAAATAATGTACATTTATTATTGGACATAATTTAAACTTGATAATTTTAGTTTGAATTTTTAAAAATGAAATGACAACTATTTTAAATAAGTTGTTGCAGTTGCATCATCGTGAGAATTAGTCTCTATGGATTGAAGTTATTTCTTTATAAATTATTATTTATAAATTGGGATATTTGAATGACGTTGTTAGTGAACCACCCTTGCTTTAGGTTCGATACAAAAAGTAAGGAGTTGACTCATTTAGTCTTGAAACGCTCTGCAGTGTGGTTGGCCTGTGAGTTTCCTGCAAATTGGTTTATTGGTTTTGTAAAATTGAAAATATTATAAGCGAAACCATTTTTAAAGTTTAATTGTTTTAGCTTTCTTGGAAAATTGAAATATTCAGTGAATTTCGACTCATTAAATATGAAAGTATTTCAAAGAAAGAGTGCTTCATTGTTTAAACGTTAAATATATTTCAGTTCACGCAGAGAGGAAACTTAAGTTGGATTTTGGTACTTAATGTTTTGCTAATAATATAATCAATATAATATATATTATTATATATCAATATATTATATAACTACATAAAATACCTGAGGTTGACACTTTTAGCACTTAATTTTGCTAATTACTTTTCGGGCGCACCAAGTATTGGTTAATATAAAATTCGTAAAATGTAAAGTAAAACGCCGTAAAATTTGAATATTTTTTTCCATAGGAATCTGGACTATACACTTCCCTGGCTTCTTCATCGACACGATTTTTTGACGTTCTGCATTTTTAACCATCAAGGTGTGTAAATATATTTACTTTACAGAAATACAAATTATGTTGATTCCATTTAATAATTATTTTCTCCTATTCACTATTATATTTTTATACACTTAGTATATGACTTTTTGGAGTTAAGCAATAATTTTTTGTAAACATTTAATAATATTTATTGATAAATAGAATTATTTCTGTCCATCCAATAAATAAATACTGTGCAAGTGAAATTTATATAATCATTTGATTTCAGACATCGTGGACGACAATTGCTCCTATCGACTGCTCTCTCACTCGATGGAAATGAAGTTTTACAAATTTTGCGTACGCGGTGTTTTTTTAAGTAAGTATCGCTTTTATTGTTTTGCCCCGTTATAGTACAAATAGTACTAGAGTTCCTTCTGGATCCTCTTACTTCGACTTTTCCACGCGTCATTCACTTCTCCTGCAACATACGTAGCCAGCTTGGATCGGTTCTGTAGAAAATATTATGTCCAATGTTCTTCTGTTATTTATGATACGTACCTATAGCTATGTTATTACCTTTCTATTCTAGTGCCCAATATATAAAAAATATAGCTAGTCTTTATAAGATAGTAAATTAGTGAAATTTTTATCTGTTGTAATTTAACTTAAACACTATAAACTTAAACAGTATTATTATCAATATTTGTATCAAATATCAGTGCCGCTAGGACAATAAGTTGAGCGTTCTCTCTATCTGGCCCTAAAGGGGCCAGGACAGGAGGTCGGCATACCTACATATTATTTTGACTTCATTTTTGGCGAGCGTAACTTATAATAATTTAATAAGATGACACACATTTTGATTTGGCTAAAATATTTGGAAAATTTTCGGCTAGATAAGTTATAAAAATGAAGGATGTATTTTTAGGTAGCGCACATAAAAATTTCCCAATTTAGAATTTAAAAGGAATACATTCGACTTTGAATATGTACTGATAGAAAATTTGAGAAGCAATAGTTGAATAGTTGGCAATGGCATTACAGGCATCGCACTGTAATTATATTAATACTATAATAATAATAAATTACGTAACATACAAGTATATTGGCAACGTACAAATCATTTTATTATTAAGAGGTGTATTTACCTCACTGTGCTTGAGCGCAATTCTCCAGAGTCGGGAAAAAGTGGTAGTTTGAAATTTGATCATTCTCTTAGGTGACTAGAGCCTCATATTACAAAATGCTAGTTACGCCCCTGTTAGAATTAAGTGATTAATATTTACAATACGTTGGTGAAGTATTGCGAATATAAAATAGGGCTCTGTTCCTATCTTCAAAAACAGGTGTCACAATTTATGGAAAAAATGTGAATATACAATAATCTTAGTGGTATAGGTAGTTTGTAGCGTCCATTACAGATTAATCAAACTCTTAAGGGTGGGCCTTGGCCTTGACCTACGTCACCCTTCATAAAAATATCTTTATCGGATCTATTATCATCATCAAATAATTTGTTAGATACTTTCAATCGCTCAATATGTGATAGTAATACAAGGTATGTAATCAGTAATCAGGATCAAATTCAAAACGTTTTTCACTTTTTACACTTTTGAATGTGTAGATATTTTCTACAATATTTTCACATTATTGATAGCTTGCTTCACAATTTCTTAAAAGATATGTTGCGGTACATGTTTACATATCTGTAAAAAAAGATCACCTATTTTACACATACGACATAATTTGCGCACAGAATTAGGATGAATTGAACCCAAACAGTGGCTTAAGAACCATGTAGCTCTGATGGATATCATTGGGGCAAATAATAGTAGAGTTGTGATGACTTCCATTGATGAAATCAAAATCAGAAATGCAGATTTAATCAATATAATTCATATCATATAGATTTATTTCCAACAATTCCACAAATACAAAGGTAAACTTCTATGCATACATTTACAACTTGTTTCGCAGTAACATTAGTCATAAAAATGTTGCTGAATTTGTAATCTTATGCTAAACAGACACTAAGATAACGGTGTGAACAAAATTTGCTGAATGTCAGAATGTCAGAACTACAAGATTCCAGAGATTCTAAAAGTATTATTTACATTGCTTTATTGAAAAAGTAAAACATAAAAAGGTTTCGTTGTAGTTTCTTATTTGTCACTTTACGAGTTGATCCCAGAGAAAACTGGAAATTGAAAATCCTTGGAGTAAACTAGAAAATTTAAAATCTCTAGAGTAAACTAGAAATTAAAAATCTCTAGAGTAAACTAGAAATTAAAAATCTCTAGAGTAAACTAGAATATTAAAAATCTCTAGAGTAAACTAGAAATTAAAAATCTCTAGAGTAAACTAGAAATTAAAAATTTCTAAAGTAAACTAGAAATTAAAAATCTGCGGAAATTTATAATCTATTAGTGAAATGGAAATTAAAAATCTCGGATAAATTATATCTGATCACAATTGTCAAATGATAATTCGTTAAGCAATTCACACAGCGGAGAATATACATTGAACACCCAAGTCCCCTTGTGTGCATTAGAAAGTAATTCTGTACCTTTTCTCATTTAAAAATTTATTTCCAAATCAGCCAAACTTGCACAAATGCTAAAGCAGGCATCGTTATTCCAGTGTGTGCTGGATTTGGGATGGATGTTATCCTAAGTAGATTAAATTTAAGGGACAAAGGGCATTACATCTATCTCTATCTATGGCTAAAATGAGCAGAACATGTTCCGCACAACACAGCATTCTTAGGTTTGTGAATTGTGAATATACTAATCAATAATTTTTTTTTATATTTAAAATTGTATGCCTTAATATTAAATCTAAACTAAAATCAAAACGCACGAAATAGGATGCGATGATGTATTATGTGAGCCAAGCTTCCGAGTTTTCTTGCGAGTTTGCAGCTTTCGAGTTTGGAAATGCCGCCAAGCCAAGCCTTCCGAATCCTACTGCCTAACTTTTTGCTTGAAGCCATTCTTATTTCGTAACTGATTACCTGCGGCTACATTTCCATTATAGCTATTATTATTTTGTTCAAACCTATATGTTAGATATAGGTGCATCAGTGCATCTAACACTATTGTATATTATATAAATATGTTATCATATTATAACAAATGTTTCAACTTTAGTGGGCATAGTATAAGTTTTCTCTCCTCCGGACTTCACTAAATGGTGTTATTGAAGAACCGAATAATTACTATATTTTAATGCATCGTCATATGAGTACACTTTGCAAAATGTCAATAATATATTCAATTTTTTAGCACGGCGCTAATTAACTTAGGGCAGTGTAAGGGATTCTACTGTTAATCAGCTCCTGCCCTTGCCTCCACTTTGCGGCGCTGATCTTTACGATTAGTTTTGTGCGCAGTCAAATCAACTTGTGCCACTGTAATACAGAAATTTTATATTTTCCAACCGATATGACTCAAGTTGATGTATATAAATATACACCAACTTAATTTGTTAAATAACTATTTCTCGTTTTAAGTTTTAAGATTTTTACAACTTATCCAAAGTTAACTAAACTTAATGGCTCTACGTCAACTCCACTCTAACTCTTTCTTCCAAGACGGTTCTTAATTAACTTTAACGTCGATGTTACTTCCTTGCTGACTTCCAACTCACTAACTTAATTTTCTTCACTAACAAACTAAAGAATTAAACATCTCAAACTATGGAGCTCAAACTACTATACTAAAAGTTCATTTTTTATTTATCTGTGACCTTCGTATTCTGATTCCGTCCTAGATGTGAAGAAAATGTCAATTTCGTCCATACATACGATAGCTCTTGGTAGGTTTAAAGCTTCTTGGAACAGTTCATTTATTAATTGCGTGCGCTACAACAAAGTCATTTCTCTCTTCTTGTCATCTTCTTGGTCTGGTTCTAAGTTGTTTATTATTGACAGTGTGTGTGCGAGTACCTAATTTTAAAAATCTTTTGCAGTAAGCACTTTACGTACAGACTCCTGTGAATTTATTTTCGCACACACCCGTTTTTGCGCAACATGTCGTAAGCGACCAGAATTCATAAAAGACGTCAGAGTAAAGTAGCTGCGACATAAAGCATTCTGACACGGTTGACGCAGATCCACAGTTCGCATTGTCAATGCTTTAAACTAGAACGTAGCTTTTTAGAATAGGAAGCCACGACATATTTCGAACATGTTTTTTCAATCTTCCTAAAATATCAATGTATCAGATTGGTGTTTTGGAAAATTATGATGCCCGCTAACCGCAATGTTAAAACATGGAACATTACTGAATCGCTGAAGTGCGGTTTATGCTCAAAAATATTGTTATATATGGTTCCGGTGGGTGTGAAAAATAGTCAAGTAAATGATGCTGCAGTTATGGAAAACTTCATACCGCTCCGACCGATGTGGGTAATATTCTACATGTTAAATAATATATTTTTGGCACAAATTTACTTCAGTAGTGAAACAACATTGCTGTTCTGCTCACATGTATTCGTATTATAATGGTTATAATAACATATTTTGCTTATTTTTTCTACCTTTACCAAATACTCTTTTTTCTGCATTATTTTGTAATTTGTATATGTAAGACTGTAATTCGTATCCTTTTTTCTTTATTATTGTATGTAACCGTGATCAGAATTTTGTTCTATGTAAGTTATTTTCTTATCACTGTTTATCCAAATTTGATTTTGCAAATCAACATCAAACGATGCGGTAACTTCTTCTGATATCCTAATCAAAGTTGGTCTACGAGACGTGTTCTATGATTCTATCAAGTTTCAAACTAATCGAACCGAAAGCACTCATGGCATGTAATTTTATTTTAACCATCAAATTTGCAATAATGCAGAGTACCTTAAAACGCTTGAGGATATGTGCTAATTTTTAAGCCATATATATTAGACATTGCTTATTATCAACACTTCAGTGCTTGATTCACCATATGTATATTCTGAATCGCGAAGTATAAAATCAATAAATGGATTATTACGTAATTTATAATTTTTTTTATAAGTCAGCGAATAAATCAATCTAATGGTGGATGGAAGAACGTGTATATGTTCATTGAATATTTCTTATTCAGATTGTGGAGAAACATTTTGGATTTGTAGATAGTTTCTGGAAATTCACCATAAGTTTAATGAAAGGAAGTCCAGTCCAAGGCCAGTTTATTGTTAAAGCAATAAAGCGTGGTGTGCTAGATTAGTGATTTGAAAAAGTAAAATGTATATTGTAGTCAATAACTATATAACGGTATTATATATGTTATGAAGATCGTTTTTTGACAATGTTACTTACATGTCAGTATTTAATTTTTTTTTGTTTAGATGGTTATTTGAACGGTAGGTTTCAATGTCGTTGAATTGAATAAACATGGTTTTGGTCAGAAATAATGACTTATTCATATATTATTAATATATGCTGAGATTATTATCAATATATGCAAATTATAATTATTTAATTATAATTTTCGAACGAATTTTTCTGAACAGAATATACTTTATTACTTTTAGCGACGTAAACGTAGTGGACGAGGTCAGAAATGTATTTTCAATAACCTATGAGAGATATTTAATTAAACAAGCAATATCAAAGCACATTATGTGAATATATTGCTGTAAAGTATTGTTATCTGTTCGAAGTAAACTTAAAACATCGTTTACAAAGAAACGAAATTATAAACATCCTGTTTCGGCAGCAAATGTGTGAGGCTCTGAACAAAATACCCATTTGTCCAAATCATATCAAACAAACAATTTAACGACATTTAAATTATACATAACATTAAATTAACAGTATTATTTAAGTCGTTGTTGTCCTAATTTTACAACATTTATTTTCATATTAACACATAACTTACTTAATCTTAACCCGGAATTTTTTGCTAGCTGAAGTGAGTAAAAGCATAAGAGTAATGTTTTAGCTTACTTTTCTGTTAGGTTGCCCAGGTAACCGTCTTCAATGAAAACGATATACCATATCTAATATTTATCTAATCTAATCTAATATCTATGGCAATGGCCACAATCCACTGGAATATCTTTCTCTGGGCAATTGTTGTCACGATGCTCTCTTTACCTTGCCCGTCGTGAAAAAGTGCGAAAACAACTTTTTTTAAACTGACAACATTTGATCATGAATGTATGTGAATTTCATAAAGGCATTATAAGGCACATGATTTGGTCACTTTGGTGGCGCCATATGAAACTCATGCGACTTCTCAGAAGCACTATTTGACAAAAAATAATCTAATCCGCCTTAAAAGATGTGAAAGAGAAACACAAAAAATTCAAAACACATTTCGAACTGAAGTCTGGGTGATACATTATATCATTCTGTAGCCAGAAAATTGTTGCAGTATACTCGAATTAATATTGCAAAAACAATTTTTATTCAAAACTGTTTGTGTTGGTGTTCTACATCTGGTTTTGTCTACAGAATCTACAAGCGTTCATTTGAAAAAAGCAATATTTAGTAAAATGTTGGTAATTATTACTAAAATTAAATTAACATTTTATGTGGTCGTGTGGTCCATTCAACAATATGAATATTTGCGTAAACGCCAATATTTGAGGAAAACTAAACACATTAATTGAGTATGCTACACTGCACACAGTTACTGATTATCTAAAACTAAATACGTGGAATTATAGCAAAAAGTTTTTTAACTTGATGCTTTTTGACATTTAAAAAGATAATTGAATTGCTTTTGCCAAATCAAGTTTATATGCTACATCAGGATTCAATGGAATTGATTAGCGAGTTCTTAGATGATATCGAATTGGTGTTAGAATACTCTAAATTCGTAAAATAAATTAAATTTAAAATCCACATCGCATAGAATATGGAAGATATGTTATTTTATAAAAATGCTTATTCTGCCTTATTTAGTAGTTCATTAGCTCTTTTTTGTTATGTATTATTTCCTTGGTACATTTACTGTACAGTGATAGTGCTTCTATGTTATAAGTTAACGTTATTGTTATTAGTTATTAAAAGCGTCCATTAACACAAGTCGTAAATGCGATGAGTAGTAGAGCGCTTCTGCCAGAGCTAGTCAGCACTATGGGTAATATGCACAAATGTGCAGATGATTGCTCGGTAATACTTGAAACAGCTCGCAATCAGTAGCAATACACCAGTAACTGAGACAATGGGAAAGTAAATTTCTTCATCCGATGAGACCTTCAGGTAGAAAAAAATGCACAGAAAAATCCAAACTGTCACGCCTACAAGCAGCACATCTATCAGTTGGAGGAGCAGTCGCTTGCCTACAATTTTAAAAATCGGTAGGAACGACCATTTTTTGTAATAAGTTCATTATAAATAGTCACACTGAACATCTTTAATGAAACTGGAACTGAATAAAAGATAAAGTACTTACAACTATCAATTATCAACAGGTATTTTTGTCGTAATCGAATTCGAAATGTTAGATGAAGAATAGAGGCAATCAATTTGTCACAGTGTTACTTTCAGAAGTAGAATGAGAAACTTTATGAAATATTATTGATATTTTTCACATGGTTGAACTATATTGTTCTCGCCACATAAACACTTTGACCACTACTTTTTTCCAGGGTTATATATAATACCGTGTATATCTATTGATTGAATATTGACATGCCTTAGGTTAGTGATACTTTAGTTTAGGGCGCTAATAATATTTCCCAATATCATTAACAACCCCGACTTATTTATAAACTGAAAAGTTTTTAATTAATGAAAATTGGGGATTCCTTGGCCATAAATTGATTTGAAAGTTCAGGACATATTCTATTAGAGTGGGCTTCTTTTTAAAAAGCCACAACTGATCGAGTAAGAAAACGGATCTGGCACACATTTTTCCATTTGGAACAAACAAATGGGCAGGATTTAAGAGAGGAATACTTCAAAAATCTGAGCTATCACCGAATGCAAGGAAAGGTACTTCATCTATGACGTGTCGAAACTTTTTTTAATTGTGTTGCTTTGGAGTTGCTTTGAGAATTGCATCCAGCGATGCAGTTTAATAATACTGCAAAGTTTTATATATTGAGGTGATCGTTTTCGCGTAAACCCCTAACATCGAAATCAGAAAATTACAAGTGAAGAATTCTTTGGGGTAAACTTGCCGATGAATTACTTTTCTTGAGATAATGGTAGGAAGTGGTTTAGGTAATCTTGAATATAGGTAGCACACTAGGATTTTGTAATGAAATATAAAATCAAAAACATTAAAGCTTACTTCGGATTTGATTCAAATTGCATGTAGAAAAGATTTATCGGGACAGCATGCAACGTATGATATGACCATAATATTAATTTACAATTTTCGTTATCATTCAACTAAATTAACATCTGAGGAATAATAGCTGTTTCATGTTTACACGATACAGCAGGATTCACTGCTACTGATTAGCGAGTTCTTAGATTGTATCGAATTGGTGTTCGAATAATCTAAATTGTGGACAATTGCCAGTTTGCAATTGTGGACAATTGTCAGAATTGTGGACAATTGCCAGATTGCAATTGACAACATTCTTTGCCGATTAGGCACGTTTTCCCCAGTTACAATACGATTCACCTTAAAGGCAATTAAACAATTTAAAAATTAGGCTAAGTCTTCATTTATCATTTATTTATCATGCATTTATAAATATAATGAACGTATATAGTTTTTGTACTTCTAACTTCATTTGACTACTGCTTAATCGTGGAATAGTTCAATAATACAATTTGTGCAATGTTTTAATTGAGAAAAATGTGTGTACTTTCCTCGCTGCTTTTACATCACTCACAACTTGTTTAATGGTTTCTTGAAATTGATGTTGCTGTATGTTTTTGCATATTTGTATTGCACGACTCGGTACATACAAATGTTTTCATGTTATCAAATCACTATCTGGACCCACTGGCAGCGTTGCTTATAATATTGGTTCGGATCCCGGTTGAACCCCCATGTTAGATTCCGAATTTCACGGTGCGTGCTAGTTTATGCTTTTGTTTTATACGGAAGCCGCCGCCAACTTACTGGTCTAGAGTGATGAGTTTCGGTGATTGGGCGTTGGCTGCCGAATTTTCAATATGGGTTTTGGCCGCTAAGTAATGTAACTAATGTTCACTGTTTTAATGCTTCAATGATTCGACGACACTCATTGGTTTTATTAATCCAACCGACTTCCTCAGGTTAGGTCGGGATAGCACACGTACCCCTGAAAGACCACTTCGTTGAGATTTCACGAATTGAATATTTTCACACATAATGCAACCTTCCACTACAAAGAGCAAATGACAAAAGAGTTTTTGTACTTGTCATTGTGGTTGACATGACGTATGCTGTTATGATATTTCCTGATGTTATGATAATTACCCCGACATTACTCATACATCTCACTTTCGGGCGATTATGTCTTAGTTACCATATTTTTCTCTACATGCAAATATTTGATTCGGACGATATCTTCTTTGCCATCGGGCGATTCTCGTTTTTCGAGATTTCTCACCAATCCGTTGGTGTACTTTTAATTAATGATTTCCAAAAATCTTATTATTTATGCTCAACTAGGTATACTATTAGTAGGGCGGGGGCGTCCGTCCATTGGTACTAGTCTCCCCACAGCTTCCACGTAACTGCTCTACTAACTAAACTTAACAAAACAAACCTACTCTTGTAGCCTTCACTGACAAATCAAGACCAATCTATTATATTTATAGAAGAAAATTATTATTTTGAAGCTGGGATTTTACAGCCGTATTTGTTTGCCGCCAATCGAAGCAGTTTTATAAAAAAATGTGGCTAGACAATACATTCGATTTTTCTCTTTAATTCATTATAGTCGATAGTCGTAAGGCATCAGTTGACATCAGTATTATCAGCCAATATAAAATTCGACCTTTGGAAAGATATTTGAGCTTTGTGTCCTCAAATGATAAGGGTTTTGTACTCATAAAAAGCGTTCGTCTGAAAATTTGTACTACAGGTATTTATACAAGTCTAATAGTAATGACGTAATTACAACGTTTAATAGACAATGAGTATGGATAGTAAATATTTAGTTTTCTTATTGTCAGCAGTGATCGAGTGCTTTCTTCTTATATATAGCTTTCTCCGCAATTTGAAATCATAGGATTAGAATGTTTAAACTGGTCAACTATATTGATCCCATTTTAAAATACATGAACATGGAATGATTGTTATTTTCTACATTTAGAATATTCACATTGACTGGACTCTCAAAACTCTTCAGTCTAAAGCATTACCATTTAAAAGGTATACAGTAGGTATACATTTAAAATAATGAGAATGTGCAGCCACTTATAATGGCATTGTCAATAGTATTTGCAACGTCAATTCTTAGGTTAGCATGCTCTTAAATTTTACTTAAGAGAATCAATAAATATGCTTACTTTTTAATAATTAACATTTAGCAATATTATTTGCAATAAAAGACCTTTCTGAATAAACAGAAAAAAGCAAGGTTGTATTAAACATTCTCAGCTACGACGTAAAAAGAGCCATTGCTAGTAGCTGGCACATATGAGGAATTTGAACGGGCTAAGGTGTACAGAACTAACACTGCCATTCAAATTGATGGATGCTTCTGATTCGTTAATCAAACGATTATCTGATCAGAAGCAATCATTAATTTGAATGGAAGGATCAGTTCTATTTGCGCTAGGTTCAAATTTCTCTGTTGTGCCGGCTATTTGCAACACCTCACTTTAGGTCGTTGCTGTGCAGGTTTGGTTGTACTGTGCCTCACTAGTTACTAGTGACTGTTGCTAGTTGTTTGCTCATTTATTTTGTTATTGTGAAAACTATGCCAAAATACGGTATTTTGTTATAGTTTAAATCTATCTATAATAAATATATAATATATTATCAAAACCGTAAATATAACCTAAACATTACTGAATAGAATCATTTAGAATAGTAGGAGTAAAAATCCATCGCCCTAATATTTGAAGTATGTCCAGATGACTAGCTTCTTCATTATGAAACAAGTTTGTGATTTCTAAGATTTTTCCGTCTCTCTCTAATATTTTTAGCGCAATTTGTTATTCTACATGTTTCATTTTTTAGTTCACGCATTGACGCCTCCAGTAATCTAAATCTTCTTTTCTTGCTGTATCAAGCGCGATCATGAGTCTAACCTTGTCAAATAATTGATCGTACATTGTTTGTGGTCTTTATTTTATGTTTGTTTATGTGTTTATATTTAAGAAGAATAGTTAACAAATGGGGGAAAAGTCTGTCTGTAAAGATTATAACAATTTGTTTCATTATGACCTTTACAGACAGGCGTAGAGAATGATGTGTAGAAGGAGGTTAATGAGAACTGCGGTGTCAAACAGGAGTGAATGGCAGCTCCATTCTAATTTAACAAATGTATTTGTAGATCAAGTGTTTCGAAATCATCTCGATTAACAACTCCGGAAAAGTATTTTTTACTCAGACACAATATTTTAATAATTTTTTTGAAAAGAGAAAAGAAAGAGATGTTACTTGTACTTTGATTTTCTGTATTTGAATTACTTGTATTTAAATATTTGTATTTAAGTTATTTGTATTAGAACTACTTGTATGTAATTACTTGTATTTAAGTTATTTGAATTTGAATTACTTGTTTTTGAATTACTTGTATTTAATTACTTGTATTTGTACCCTGTAGTTAGTCACTTTGTATTTAATTATTTGTATTTTGTAATCAGCATATAAGAAGGCTAAATGTTGCCATGTCCTTATTTATTTTTATGTTCTAAATTTAAATATTTGCATTTTGACACATGAAACGTGTAATGTTTAATTATAGGTAGGTATATTATTAAAAACATTCTCAAGACATTCCATTTTTTTTGTGTATATAATTTATTACATGTACTCGACCATGTTATTATTATTATAGTAATGGTAATAGTAGTACTATTGCATTTAACAAATAAAAAATGGGCATCTCTAAACTTGATTATTTTCATGATTAACCTTAACAGGTGGATTTGCTAATCGATAATTTAATTAAATGTTTATTATAAAATCTATCTTGTCAAATATTTGAGTTTGGACTTTTTGCCGTTGTTATGATATGTTGTTATTGTGTATTGTGTAATGTTATTTTTAATTATTTTTATTGTTATCGCGTATTAATTATAACATTCAATATTAATATTATGTTTAATAATATTATTGTTATTTTAAAATTCTGATCTTTAAAGTCTTCTAATTATTGTTAAATACAATATAATGGAAACGTAAACATTTTTTTGTGAAATTGCATTATTGTTGTATAATTCATTATGTTATAAATATAGCAATAAATTGAGCATTTTATAATAAAATTATGTTAAATATAATAAACTGTAATTAATGTTTTATATTTTGTTCGCCGCAAACCATAAGTCATTTATAGTCCTTGGTCTAAATAGTATTTAAACCTAACACCTGGGAGGTAGATGTTCATAATTTTTAAAATTGTGGTAGTAGTACACTTTTTAGATAACATTAACATTATTGACGCATCTGAGTTCTTTGAGAATAATCTAAGTTAACTTTGCAGATAATATGCTATTTTTATAAATCATACAACATGTTACTTATGTGAATGTAAGTGTGAGAAATAAGAAGTTGTTGCAACCCAGATACGCCTTTAGTAAATGCAATCTTACGGCGATAACAATTTCCAATCGTTGAAGTTTCATAACTTATAAATTATTTAAATGTATAAATGTTATCGACAAGTTTTCTCTTTCTGTTGAATTTCTGTTTCTTTTTGTTTCGGATGATAGATAAAATAATAAATTACAGAATTAGCATTATAACAATGTTTATTAGTATGCGGAATGCGAATAAAGAACTTTTCGAGTGTTTTCATCACTGAAATTGTTAATCAATTAATCATTGCAGAATAATTTAAACAATCGATAACATCGTTTTCAGTTGACAAAATCGCTAGGCCATTTAGCATACCGTTAGTCATTATAAATTACTGTCCATCGTTAATAAAACTTAATGATTTTCAGTTATCAGAAGAGAAACGATAAGGCAACTATCAGGAAAGTATTAATTTATAGCATTGCTGCACCAGATAAATGAGAATAATTAAGATATCATAAAGTTTATCTTTCAGGTGACCGTCTTTGTTTCATTATATTAAACAAACAATAATTTATTACCTTTATTGGAGACCGCGGGGCCATAAGCGGTTGCTTTACCTCTTTTTCCCTCAAAC
>JABASD010003525.1:0-19637 GCA_019776165.1 Pogonognathellus flavescens | reverse complement strand
CTTAGGAAATTAATTCTGATCTCGTTATAAACATTGCAGTTTGCGACAAAGTGGTGGAGTGTTTCATTTTCTTCCCCACAAAGTGTAAAGCGTGGACAAGATCAGACTATGCTTCAATGATTGGGAGATAGGGTCACAAACTATAGGCAGGGTAGCAGACAACACATTTTCACACAAATAAAATTTTGCTGGTATTACTATGAGTAATTTTGCTTATGAGTGTTGTTGGCTTGCACAAAGATCAGAATCGCTGGACTTTTCATTTGCTTGGGATGCAAGCAGTGTAATTGTCGGATTCCATATGACTTCTGAAAGCTCTTGTCTTGTTGTGAGAAACATCATTTGTGTGAGTTGACATGAAAATGACAAACAAGTTGACATGATCGACTTAGGTAGATTAAATTTCATCTGGTCTGATAACGCGTTATCCTTTTTGATGAACCATATAAATGACTCTTAAATCAGTCACGCATAATGTATATAGACTAGGCTGAAAATAATCCAACAATACGTACTGTGAGAATCATGTTCGGAAATAATATGTACATTTACACTGTTTCGCAGATGATATGATCAAATATATTGCGATTACAGTCTTTACAGCAACTTTTGCACAATAATTAACATGTTCTCACATCACAATAAGCAAAGACGAATCTGCAATCTATAGTATAATATTACTTACATCTGTTTGTGCTATTTATAACCAAAACGCATAATCTATATCATTTATAATCTAAAGTATAGTAAGAAAGTAAGAACATATATTTTCAAAATCAACCTGATTCAACTTTAGGAGTTAATATTTTGTGGTATAGTATTACTGTACAGAAGAGTCATACTACGGCATAATGCATGAAAATACGACATAATTCAATCTCCTCTTCATGTAACATCTTCATGTAACTCTGTATTACAAATGATTGGAAAAAGTCGTTGTTTGACGATTGACGAGATGCGAAACAAATTTAGTGGGTTTTTGGTGTCTTATCCTTCTCACAATATTATCTTTCATTGAGCACACAATGGACATAAACAATAATGTACGTTTCGAATTCAGATGGAAAGTTCATCCAATTCAACAAACCATAAGTGTTCTTCCGTAATGGTTATTAAATGGACTTTATCTTTAGGACAAATACTAATGTATATCACATAACTTAGGCACCTACCTACTTATAAGATTACAACCTTGTGTGGTACTGTAAGGGTAGTTGCTAGTTACCTATTAAATGAACATCTTGTCTCACAACTACATTTATGTATACATGAGATGCAGTCACTGTAAAAACACACTTCAAATGCTTTGCAAGTAAAAATTACTGCTACTTAATTCCACTAGTACCTTTCAATTACACCGGCCAAATGTCATTACTTATAGACAGTAAAGTTACTATTGGTCAATTGGTATTTATAATTGGTGATTTGATTTGCAAAAATAAATGATGTAGCAAGACGGTAACTTTAGGTACCTATTCGGCTATTACTATTGCTAGTATATTGACTACACTGAGGGACTATGAAGAATACAAGTACTGTGTTTCAAGACATGACGTCAATTTACTTTGTAAAGTACACTAATTGTGTGTTGGGCAATGTGTATTGTTTTTGTATGTATTTCTCTGTTCGAACGGCTTATTTTTCGTCAAGAAGGAAAACATTTTAGGCAACATGTCTTGTGTCGGCAATGAGAACCTTTCATTTCCCTCAGAACGTTCTGTGATAGATAGACAGCACCATTAATGCGTACTACCCTTCTTGCTCTAGTTTAACCCACGGAACTTAAGTCGACATTCTAAAAGTCGAAACACACGTACCATTACGTACTATAATAGGTTTATATACGAGGTATACACTATAAGTATCCCTTAAAGCTGACTTTATATAAGGTGAAGAATTTCGAAGTTTTATATGTAACTCCCTTGTGTTTAGATAGATGTTTATAGGTTAGACGTGATCAAATGTCAAGTAGAGGCTTTTGTAATAAAACGCTACGTAAATATATATTTTTAAACGTATAACTGCACAGCTTGATGTGTGTGTGTCGCTAAATATTGTTCAAATATAATAATAATTGTACCTAATACAGATGTTATGTGATATAAAAATAGAAGAGAACGCATCTATAGGTATACCGGAATAGCAACGTGAATGTCCCTAAGCATGCATGAAGTAATATTTATTGTTATTGTTAGTATACGCAATTCATGTACACAATCACTGCTGTACTACACGAAATTTCTGTAAATACACACAAACGAATGTGGCACTACTGGTGCAAAGCATGCAAAGTGCAATAGCTATACGTTGACGCGTACGTAAGTATAGTAAACAAAAAGTTTTTTATGTAACCTACAGTAAAAGACTTGTAGTAACTAACGATAAGCTATATAGGTATGTAACCATATTTAATTGTCAATTGGAAATTAATATCCTAACTATATGCTACCGATAGATACCAATGACACACAGCTTTCGCAGCTACATATTTTCTGTGAATCATTCTACATTTAATTCGTCTCATTCTTAACATTACTAGATTTACTATAAATTTTATTGTTATAAAATATATGTACAGTGCAAATAATATTACTTTTCGGCTGGGCTTCTTTTACGCTGAAATAAGTGACATTGCTATTCAGAAGAAGAGACTTGATAGTTGTACCTTACAACTAGCTAGACTAGCTACTACCTTTAAATGTGTCGTACTAATTACTTAATAAGTAAGAAATGTGTGGTGAAATATACAGTAAGACTTTCTAAGTAGCCTCCCTTACCTTTGTGTGTATAAACTGCATTAAACTTTTGTCCCTTCCCCATCAAGATTACATTTCTATATAAACATTTACGAATACAATATTTTAGCTACTGTTCCTTATAATGATTTTAAGACTTTTTACTGTTCCTTACTAAGAATATGCAAAAATTATAATTTGATGTTATGAAGGTTTAGTTACCCGCGGCTGTGGGTGCAGAGTGAGACAGACTTTGACTTGATGTGGACATGGGTACGGAAACTGTGCCGTTTGCATGATGACGATTGGACCCATAGGAAATGGTTTGCATGGGAGGGCTTGCCGAATGAGAAGGTTTGTATTCAATAGGACTGCCATTTTCCGTGGACCGACTAAAGTAATGAGGTGGAGGTGAGGATCCGCTAATTGTACTATTGCTTCCCGTGGGACAATAGCCCAAGGCCCAAACATGATTATTTACTACGGCATTCGTTAGTGGACTACAGTTTCCACCATTTCCTCCAGAACAGTCGTATACAATGCCATTGCTACTGTTGCAGTTGCCTCCACTGTAAGTAGGCGACCCATTATTATGTCCATGATGATGATTACTAGACAAGTGGTCGAATTCAACGTAATGTGATGAGACGACAGAATTTGAGAACGTGTTGTATTGAGGAGGACTGTATTGGTTATTGTACGAAGATGAGTCGAAGGCTGGGGCTGAGGATGCGTATGACGGTGGAGATATTGAGCTAGGATTGTTATTGTTATTGACACTGTTGGCATTAGTCATTCCTGAAGAATGTTGATTCCCCGCAGACACAGATGAAACGAAAGCGTAGGGATTGTTCTGAATGACACCAACACCAACACCAATGGTAGATGCGGCTGACGGAGAAATCGAAGATGGATATTCACCTGGCACACCTGTGGTCGAGCACGGATAATTATTGTTCATAGGAACAGCCCCCAGACCTTCGTACTGGTGATGGGATTGGTGATACAAAGTTGTACCTGGGGAAGGGTCGTTCCCATTCATCGTGCCGTGATTGTGAGTGGAGAAGTAGTTGAATGGTTTCAACGCTTGGCATTTACGGCGAAAGCCTCTTGGTCGTCTACGGAAACTGCCTTCTTCAAACATGTGTTCTGATGACGGGTCAGTTGTCCAATAATGTCCTTTACCCGGTCGACCTAGACCTTTGGGTAATTTAATGAAACATTCATTTAGACTCAAATTGTGTCTCACGGAATTTTTCCAGCCTTGGTAAGGACCACGGAAAAATGAGAATCTTTGTTGCAGAAATTGATATATTTCACTTAGAGTTAATCTTTTTGTTGGCGAACTGCGTATAGCCATGTTAATTAAGGCAATGTAAGAATACGGAGGCTTTTCTTGTCGTCTTCCTCCGTTATTTCCAACAGCAGTGGCATTCGCAGTATTTGTTGTGGTTGAATTATTATTAGAATTGTTTGCTGCAGATTTTTTTGCAGTGTTTGTATTGCTATTATTTGTAGATTTGCTAACAACTGGTGTAATACTTACAGAGTCATCGTCCTGATGGGTATTTAAGTTTGAACTGGAAATGATACCATTTGGTACAGAAGAATGTTGTGAGAAACCATTGGAGATTTGCATTTCTGATGGAGATGAGTAATCTGAATGTTCGTTTTGAAGATTGGGTAATCCAGCTGAACTTGAAGAACTTGTCAAAAAAGCACTTGACATTGTTGTTTGCATTGTTGTGGAGTAAGGAGTTTTACGATGGATATCTCTGATGTAGTTCTCCAATTTCATAATAAAACCGTTCTGTGTATAAAATAACAATGTTAATGTTGGTAAACTGAAACAAAACTTTGGTATCGCACAAAAGACTTGTCAATTTCATTTAGTACTTAGGTATTCCATGTAAGAAAACCTTAGCTTACAAGGATATGTTGGCGAAGCAAAAGACACGTGAGGATTAAGCCGAGTTAAGTGTAATTACACTGTAAATAGCAATCTTGAATGTGGAAGAGTTTCTTTTGCTTCTATATTATGTTCATGTGAAAGTAATATTCAAATACGAATAAGATCTGCTAGGATGTGAGAAGATTGGATGGTTCTTGCATGGTAATCCCACCTTGTGTACTGAGCAGAGCTTACAGAGTGGATAGTGAATTAGCTGAAAACATGAGCAGATAGGCTTAGTATTTAGGAATTGTACAAGAAAAAATGTGGGGTTGGAACTTTGAGATGCTGCTAGCACAACAGAGATGAACGAGATGCCAAAGAAGATTGGGAAGGCATTCAAGGCATGCGTTCGCATGATATATCTGCATCTCTGAAGAAAGTCAATGGTGGTTATTAACCATGGACCATTTCGGGGTGTTCATGCGGGGATAAAATACAGCTACAGAAACTCTATCCATGTAAACGCGTGTTGTAATGTGTATATTCATGCATTCATTATACCTACTTGAATTTCTTGACATCTCAAAGCTGAAAATTACACAATGTATCTTGTACTCTTCATTTAATAGCCTGATGCATAGCGTTTGAAGATCTTGTGTGAAATATATAAATGCAACACAGTTTGTAAAATGAGCAGTATGGCTGGATAACGTTTTATAACATTACTACAATAACTCAGTCGTACATATTGCTATAAAGCTTAGCCATAATAAGTAGTTGCTCTGAACAGACTTTTCAGCACATTTATATATAGCAAACATTCCATTCTAATAAATACCTAGAAATGTGATTTGCTACTTATACACATAGTGCATGCTCAGATAACTCCACTATACATACTACTGACATGTAAATGATTATGTATATATACCTATCATTAATCCCAAATTATTTTATAGTCCATGTCAGTTGATTAGCTTAAATTTATCCTACTAGCTATTGTGTCCACAATATAGACATTCCTAATTTCTAATGTAATGTGTGATGGCTTACGTGGCTTGTATACTCAATATTATTAGGTATTTGCTTTTGCGTGAGCTTTGGTTTGTATACCTATCTGTAAAACTTGGAGTTAATTAATTCGTAGGTAAAGGTTGACAGAATATATCGGCAATCAATAAAAAAAACGTGCATGAGAGTTACGCGTACTACATATGTATTTGCAGATTAATTTTTGTAATGTGCTTTGTCAAAGAGAAATAATGAAAAATACATTGCTTTTCCAACCTCTTGTGTTTTGTTACCTGTGTATCAAACCAAAGTAATATTCCAAAATCTACAATACACTCACTTAATGCTATTAAACATTAAACTTATACTGGCACATAGAAGAAACACTATGAAAAAATTGATGTCTATATAAGCCTATAGACATCAGTTTTTAGACATTAAACTTACTTCATTACCTTAGACTGTAAGGTAATGAAGTAAGTTTAATGACTCTCTTACGAGCTATACATATTTAAATTCTAAGACTTGTTATTGAGTATGACTAAATTAAATATGATATGATAACTTGTAATAATTTATATCATTACTGACACAGTAGTGCTTGTATCCAGTAGTTCTTGCTGCCTCCAGCCCTTTCTTATTGCAATAAAGACTTGTCTTCATGAAATTAATCGGGTAAACCACAGTAAAATTTACGACTAATAAGTTAGTGTTTAATTACTCACTGCACTGCTTAATTATCTGTAGTATTTAATGTTAATAACAATAACTGTTCATTACTTTTAGTTTGAATAAAAATTACTGGAAAATAATTGTGGGCTTATTTCAGACAATGCACACATGAGATGAATGTCTTGTGCTGGTATTTGCTCATGAGCTGTGAGTCAGACAGCCACAAAGATAACATAGATAATCATTCCTATGACAGATATTGCGAACACTTGTTTCTTTTTGTTTTACATGCATACTTAAAAAATGACCTTTAGGGATAACCTTTAGTTCTATAGCTTCTGCAGGCTTGCTTTCAGTCACGTTTACACATTTACAATGATAAATCCGTTTTACCCCGTGCCTTTTCTCCTTTTATCCTGCAGAAAATCGAGCGTTTGCTGAAATGCAATTAAAAATCTAATCTCGATCACGTAATGAGCACTTGTAAACATTTCCAATAATGTCGTGTGCTAACTGCTAATACTACATCATTATGTAACGAAATTTTGATCAAGTTACATTTGTGCAGCTCAATCTCAATATTAGCATGTCTCAATTTTTGCATGTTTATTTTCAAATATTGAATGTTTATTGACAAATGCATCAGGTCATGCTACTCTCCTTGCAAATGCTTACAAGGAGCAACTAACTTGTCCAATTGCTGTATCTTTAAAAGCGAAATATTATATTTGTTTATTCTAAATAAATGATTGTATACAAACAATACTCATATGAATTGAACTGGTATTTTACCTAAGTACGTACTTACATAATATAAATGTAATAAAATTGTAATGCAAATACACAATAACTGAATTTACCTTATCAAAGTTTCCGACGACCTTATATTTCACTTAAGGAGTTGTTTGTCTGCTGTCCTTCTCTGTGTGCATTCACCGGACACCTAACTCCAAGAGACTATTAAAATTATCTCTATGCCCAAGTCATGCTCATTTAGACATTTGGAAGTTTAACTATACATTACTAACACTCGTACCTAACTACAGATACGTAGCTGTGAATAACCTACTTGCATTGTCTTTCATTATAAAAATCTCTCATAATATATAGGTAAGGCTTTTCAACAATAAGTTATACCCAGCATTAACATTGATTTATACGTCCACTGCTCTCCTGCTCCCCTAAACTAAATACATTACGTTGCACCACACAGTCTTCCCATTTGTGCTTTAGTTGAACAATAATTTCTAATGGCAAAGTATTTAATTCGTAATGGATTTTATGGTCTTTCGCGGAATGAAATGTAGCCAGAGCTTCAGGAGTGTTGAATTGTCCAAAGGTTCCGGTGTTTTAATGGTTAATGCGACTGTATGTTATGCAATACCTATACATGTTATTTGTATGAATAAAAGTGTTGGCAATACTTACAACTTACACATACACAGTTAAATTATATTTAATGTTGGTAGCACGAGAAAAGGGGGTACTCACATTACTTCAATATGATTTCTTTAAGTGTGTGTCATATATTTCGCAATGAAGATGTACCTAAATACCTACTGCAAAGAAAATGAAGTCATCATCAGCTGCACAGAAAGTGTACGAAAATATTTGCCGATGTATGCGGTATATTTTTTATCAAATTTACTGCAAAATGATTCCATGACGTATTTAAGTAAATATACAGATAGATTCGTGCTTTGCATTATAATATTTAAATTCCCGACATTTAGACCATTACATACCTAAGCTTAGTAGGTGTGTATAAATGTATAGTGTGTTTACACTATACACAACATATTTTAGCAAGAAAAAAGAGTAGATTTGTTGTGTTGCACCAGTAGGTATATAAATTAGTAAGTATTTATTGCAGTGGTGTACGTGTAGTGTATTATGTGCTAAATGGTGCATAAATATCGTAAGTAGACATAGACACTAGTCACGGACAGAAATCTACTGAGAGGGTTTGCCGTAAAGGAAAGGTGGAAAGGCAAGTTAAAAGATACAGGATACTAAAGGAAACCGAAACCCATAGTGCGATTTGACATGACCTGATGATTGTTTATTGAAAGGATGTAACTCAATCTCAGTTTTTAATGGTACAGCGGCTAAACGGTGGCGAAGATGTTGGTTGCTAACTGAAATCTCCTTTGTCCTGTAAGAGATTTGCCGACTGTCAGTACCGAACCAGCAAACGGCTACTTAATTACTACATCAAAACAGAACATAAGAAGCAAAGCTGCATTTTTCACACGAAGGCTAGAAATATACCACTACCGACACTCTCTAACAGTACCTATTCAAAATATCCTGAAAGCATACATTTAATTCTGCGCTCTCCCAATAAGAAAATTTTATGGTTAAATATAATATCTCTGTATAATTATAATTCTACTTCGTTACGTGTGTGTAGGTTGCTTCCCTTGTAAATAAGATTCAAGATAGATTCTCTCCATACGGTTCGCATGATTCATTCTTATATTTTAATGCGTATAGCTAGATTTCAAAGGAATTCAGTTATCCTTAGCATGCAGGAGTGATTTTGGTTAGGTATGAACGTGTATTTTACATATCATATCTGCATATTACTATAAATATATTCAAAAGTAGGATGGATGGAAGTGGAGACGTTTAAAGATGAGTTGAGTCATAAGATCTTGGGATCTGTGGATGAAGTGGAGCGGCCGTTTTGTAGTATTTTGTTCACAGGAACACTGAAGATATCAGATCCGGAATGTGTTTCATAAAACAAATAAGCAAATAGTGGAGGGTCCACCGCTTCTGGCACTTTAACCTGCCATGAGTTTTGAGTTTCTTACTTTGGCATGCCAATGTCGATCTGTCGACCGAGCGAGATCAGATTATTATCTCTGGCTCTCCGTTCTATTCTACCAACGTGCATAGTAAGTAGGTTCGCCTCAGACAGTCTTAACTTTCTTACTTTACATGAAGATTTTCGCTTAATAAACTTTACTATACATTACATACGAATGCAATCAATAGAATTTCTAGTTCTTACAGCTTCTGAATGTAGAACGTATTATTTCACAGACACTACAATGCACTCGAGACAAATCAATCAGCGCATAATAAATTACAATTCACAAAATTATAAAATCTACTGTTCTCTGATCCAATTACTCCCACGATTTCTAAAATGGAAGATCCGCCTTATCTATTCTTGTAAACTATTTTGTAGGTATATGGAAAACCTCAGAGGATCATATCACAAGTTTATTACTACTGTTTCTTTCGCTTCTCGTTTGGGTGGATATTTTTTTACCTTTTTCTCTTTTCTCATGATGAGTATCAATGCGCCTACACGTATGGCCTCCAACATAAAGTAATTTACTATTAATATGATCCTGATGCATGTAGCAACACAAGTTATTCAAGACATCTGTTTCCAGCTGGTTGAGAACTCTTTTCTCCTTAGCCATTTACCATTTTAAGCAAAGCTGGTTGAAACTTACATTGGACAGAATCAATGAAGTCTAAGAAGACAAGAACCGTAATCAAAAAATGTAATACCCTCCTCACCAACAACTAAACCGAACAGCAACATAAAATTCTATCCATCTCGACTCAAGAACATCGAGACATACTCTGCTTAAACCTAACAATGTAACAATACTTAAAACTTAGTTGTGACTCACTATACTTTTAACACAACTGTGAGCCATGATTTAAACCTATATAATATGTATTACAATTATAAGCTAAGCATTCTTATAAATAGTGAACAAATGCATTGTATACCTAGTACAGTAAAGAGTAGCGAACTAGCAAGCTTAGTGTTCACTCCACACAGAGAGACGTGTCTCTTATTGTAGCGTTGTTATTTAGCGAAGCTGCAGCAATACGTAATGTAATACAATAAAAACAGATCTCAGAAACAACTACAACTATCCATCTCGAAAACAGACAATCTTACCAATCGAGTAGTGCTCATGCATTTAATGTTGTTCTACTATGAATTGCTGTGTCTTCAGTCTTCACCCTCTTCAACATGTAAATACTATCTGGTGTACTATACTTTGGTTTCCTAAGAAAACCCTTTGCTTTGCAAGTGTTTTATTATACATTTGTACAATATGTATGTAGAGAGGAAACTACAAGTTAAAGGTCCAACTGTTGTCTGATGTACGAAGTATTGATAAGGTCATAAATATCATGCGATACTTATATTCATGATGCATGCATGATATAATGATAATGATACTCACTAACATCAATATAATATTTTCAGGTTAGTAAGTAATTTTTCAATACTTAAAAACATTTCAGTATGTTATAAGTACGTTATAAATGTAATGATAATAATAAGTAGCTAATCAACCATCGTAATTCATGATCTCATACTCCGTGAGTGAATACATACTGGATTACTATTATTTTTCTTATTTCTTCGCCCTAATCTTTTAACCTATACAACAAAACGTATTAATATTGAACAATTATGTAATACTGTAATTGAAGCCTTTCCTTGTAGTAGAAAAATTATTATAGCAATATTATTTTCACGCTATTATGGTACAAATATAATTTCAATGTGAGATTTGATTAGGAAATGACCATTACTAAATTATTATTAACGACGAAATGTCTCAAGCATTGAAAAGCTGTGTGTGCCAAAAATAACTACTGTATGTAACTGTCCACATTGATAGCCAAGCGGTTAACAAAATCAGCTACTACTCTAGGAGGACAAGAAAAGGGCATCGTTAGATTAAATAGATACAAGATGCAAGAGTAAATAGCATTATGAATTAGCCAAGCGTTTAGCATTTATTATACACAAAAATGCGTTCATTAAAGTTTGGTGTATCTGCAGAATGTCGCGGTTCCAATGCCGTGTTTGCGGTTGCAGGCAGTTAAACAGACAAGAAGAAGGAATTCATGTCTTTAAAACACCTACCTATATTCTGAATGATTCACAAAAGTTTCCTTTAGTATGGAAATTACTACTTGTCAACCGAAATGTTTGAAATGATGAAAAATGAATGATTTCAATTGACTTGTGGAATGATCTAGTCCATATCTTATTGCAAGTATTCTGCCAGGAACAAGAAACAGTACATGCACGTAGTTTAATAATAGAAAATAGTTTATGGGAAGTTTTCAGTAAATCAACAGTAGCAAGGAACCAGTCAGACTTAGATGAGACCAAATCAAAGAAAATAGTCACTTGTCTTGCCCTGTCAAGTTAATATCTGTTATGTGTGAAATATCTCATGAAAAGTGGATCTGCTTGAATCTCAACCTCAACTTTGTTTCTTGTGAAAGGCAGATAGCAAAAGGTTCACGAGTGATGATTGAGTAAAAGTCTAAGAATGCGGTAGTACATACGAGAGTGTGATTTAACTTTTCAGAAACAGTCGAGTATAATGAATAGACTGTCTATACTAAGAAAATCTTTGTAACCACCATAGATATACAAAATCAGTCTAATATCACAATATGCTTAGGTATTTGGAAATATACTGCTTTCTGTTCAAAAATAATATAAAAATGAACGAACGAAGGAAACTACACTTGTCTACCCTTTTTAATAAACCACATGGTTTTACAGAAGCGAGACGCTTAATAGTAGCTTGGATTGTGAAAAAATATGCAGAGATGGAAATATGAAAAGCTTTATGCCCTGTGTTGAATCCTAAGGTGAAGATTTCTATTCAAACCATATAAGTCGGATCGAATGTAAACAAAATAATAAGGTTGAAAGTTGTGACTTCTACAAACTACAGAGATATTGTAAGAGCAATGTGTTGAAGTTCATGCAAGATGTAATAGCTTTCTAATTGCACCATAACTGTCAAAGTGAGAAGCTACATGACACGATACGTCCCACCCGCCTTGTTCAACGATGACTGAACTGACTACACTAACACTTCGCTGTTACGTGCTCCAAAATCAATACACAAAACTCGTGTTGCCTCTGCTAAACCACAAGAGCCGCGTATTGTTAGTTCTTTTTACTTATAAATCCAATCTCACTTTATTACTCTTAGATATACCTAAAACTCAAAACTAGATCGTGTCAGTGAATGAATCTACACTTCCAGAATGTATTAATGCAGTCATCACTAAATGTAGTTCATTATTTTATTCAATCAATATTTGCTAATGAAGGCAAGGCATCCCCAATCAGTTTGTATATTGCTGGAAATTGGCCAACACATAACACTCATATAAAACAAATTTGGTTATATATACTGGTTTCTAAATTAAATTCGCATGAAGATTGCGAAATATATTAAACTTTACAATTATTCATCCTATGTTTGAACCCCAATCAGTGGAAATTCATTTTGCAGCATCTACCAAATATTATTATTACTAATAATCTCTAACCTCTGATTGGGTGAAAGGCACAAAGAGATGAACAAAGTCTTTGTCACCGTTAATTTTTCAGTGGTAATCCTCAAACTTGAACCATAAATTTCAACTCTTTAGTAGGAGACTGACACAAAGACAAAGACATTCGATTCATTCGAGTTGATATTTTTGGCAACCGTTTTTATGAAATTACTTATAATATTTTTGATAGTAGGAAGTAATGGTAGTAAATAATATGTATGGGACCATGAACAATCTTTAGTAGCCGATGCAAAAAAATGCCCCATAAATAAAAATGTCCATCTACTACCACAAGCACAACTGGGTGATCAATTGCTGTGCATTATACCACATTAAATATACATTCCTTTCAGAAACGGAAATAAATGCCCAAGAGACACAATCGGATTATTAAAACCGTGAGAATAAGTGACGGTGAAAGCGACATAATATAAGGGGAAGGGGAGAAAGTTGATGATTTGCAGATATAATAGAAAATGCAGGTCTCATTTAAGCAAAATAAAGCTGATTTGTCTTCTACACTGTTTTGATGTGGTAATATTTGCATGTAATGTATTTGTGTTACCTATATGCAGTTGTGCTACTTGTATGAAGAGTTTATTAATTGGGATTATTACAATTGCATTTATTATGTTTGTCTGTACGCTGTACCTATTACCTATGAACATAATGGCTTTTTGAAATGTTATTAAAATAATGAATAGTTTATCAAGCTTAAATTCATAATAATGTACATCATTACATCATTAATTACTATTACATGTATATGTAGCATATGAAATTACAAGTTCCATCGTTTCGTGCATTTAACTCCATGTTCATAACTTTCTCTCTTTGTTCAACTCTTCTTTGTTAAGATAAAGCGCACAAGTTTCAAATTCTAAAACAATAAGGGTCCTTTCTTCGTCCTTTTATTTGCGTGTAAATAATTGCCAACTCAGATATTCTTAAAATCAGGTAACCATTTTGTTATTTACTATCCTTATACAAAATACAAATTATATTTTTGTCACATATTGCATTCTTGCAGGTTAAATGAAGGTATCGGTTTTGTTTTCATCGAATTTTTGTTTATATCTCTGATTTAATTTTTGTTATTAATAATTTCCGCCGTAAATTTTCCGGTATTGCAGTGTAGTCAACATCCGAAGCTGATATCCGCAAAATATCTGGATACCTAAACTGAAAAGGCACTCGAATCTTCCATAAGTCCAAAATGGGAGCATTGTTAACTGTAAGATATTCACATTTAAACTAAACTATAAGACACAACTGAAAAATGTACTTTTTGTGAATAAAATTGTAACTTAAATACTATTATGAACATTATATTAGAAGATTCTTCGAAGGAAAGAAAGCAAAGGTAAATACGATCTTTGTGCAAAAGCGAGCACATATGGATTTCCAACGGAATCCTCCGATAATATTGATCGTACATTATCTGAAAACAGCAGTAGTGAGAAAGAGAAGGCTTCTAGTATTATTAATGATTACGTAAGTTTCCTTGATATCTTGTCTTTAGTTATTATTAACATTTACAAAACAAGTTTGATACACAAGTCTTATAAAATTGATATGGATGACGATAACAAAAGTATGTGCTTTTGTACTTTAGAAAAATGATTCTCATCCTCAACCTAAATTCACACTATATCAACATAGCGGATCAAATTTGTCAACATCATCACAGTTATTGGCCGAAATAAACAACGAACGAAAACGAAGGGAGGCTAGAAAACTGAAAATGCAAATTGAATCTGGTGCAGCATGTTGTGTAGGAGGAAACGCAATGGACGACAGTCAAGGTTATATTATAATATCAGTATTTTTGAGCAATTTTCAGTTTAAGTGGTTCTAAAATCATTTTTAAATCTAAACGACAATTTTAAATTCTTTTACAGACAACGAGAATGACAAATCAATACAATCCAATCAGAGTCTTTTGATTGAACCAAGTCCTAGTCCTAGTCCACCTAAGACTGTACCACCAACACCACCATTCATTAATCTAGAGAAGATACCAAGAAGAAGCCAAGCTAAATCCATTGGAAATTGTAATCTTTTGGAACTTGGGGAGGAAGAATGTCATATTCGAGGGATAGTCAAGCCAAAATTCATGACCATCAGAAAAGGAACACCACCAATAGTAAGTTCCTCTCTTCTCAATAATGAAAATGAATGGTAACTTATATTCTACAAATATTTTAGAATTCTAGGACATGTTTTGTTTTTTAACTATGCTGCAACTTTATAAAAGTGTATGTTCCATGCGATCATCCATGTTTTCAATTTACTGTGGAATAATTTTTGCATACAAACGTATTATTTACACAAAAATTGTTTCCCTAAATTCAAAAAACTTTGATTAAAAATTATAAATGTGAAAAGTTACTTTATAAGAATGTTGTGTCAAAATACGATTTCAATTCTGATTATCAACGTTGCTATTATAATTTATAAGTTGCAAACAGTGTAGACATTGAAAGGAAAGCGTGATCTGTTGAGAAAGTGATCAGGTCGACAGACGAACATGAAGTGGAATCGTATAGGTAGCAGAACCATTCTCTTAATTTTCAGTAAAATGAACGGGTGTATTTATATCTTCCGACTTCTGGCTACTTTTGAAACAAAAAATTCTGTTAAAGTATGTGTAATGTGAAATGTGTGAGTTAGTGTAAGACTGTAGATGATGTTGACTGAGTTGACTCATAATATGCATATGACGCGTGGCTTTCAAACAGTGGATAGTAATTATCCGAAATAATTATTGTGGAATTTAATGTTTGGGTAGTGCACTTCCTTTGAAAGCAAATTTTTGAATATAGTTTGAAGGACTATTCATACTACAGGGACATCATACAATGAATTAAAACGATATCACTTGTCTCTTTCATAGTATCAGTCGCATAGGATCGGATGGTTTCAGTTTCAAGGATTGTTTTTATAATTATTCTAATGTAACAATGTACAAAGGTTAAAAATACAGGTTTGTAGGTAATAAGTAAACTTTATCGTTTTTTATTCTTTCAACAACTGTTTTTAAAAATAGCATGTATACATGTGTGTGATTCTCATAGCTTAAAGTTACTTGCGCATAATAATAAGTTTAAGTGTAGATATGCTGTAAACGTTTTCCCTCGTCCTGTTCATTCCCATTGATTCAAATCTGACTAGACTATAAGTATTTTTCTGGTGATTAGGCAGGTACAACAGGTGTTCAAGGCAATAAATTATATGCTTTCACTTATGTAACGAGTAAAACATTTGTGTATTATTGTATGTAGCAGGTACAGCTTAAAATTAATTGGAAGCAATCGTAGATTGAAAACTCAGCGTTTAAACATGTCTTTTAGCAGACGCAATTATAACGTGTCTAAGCTTTGTATAATTGAAATTCAGATTGTGAATGAATATTAACGGCTTTTTTCAAAGCTTGATCTATATCTTGAATTAGTCTACTGGAACTTTCCAGTCCGACTGATAGTCTGACGAAGTTTTCTGTTATTCCTAATTTGAGCCTCTCTTCTTCTGGCAGCCATGAGTGACTTGCTTTTGACCTTATCAAACAAATCCAATAAATGTTACAACATCACCGTAAATCATAAAACAAATGTACATTATAGAGTAAATTGCAGACATGCACACATTTTCTAATAATTCACTCGTTCTATCTTTCATTATAATTTTTCCAGACTCATTTGTAATTTTTTGTAATTTGATGTTAATTAGCAGTTATCTTAAATATGTGACATTATTAATTTAGATTTTCTTTCAAAGAGACTGGTAATAATCTTACGGAACGCTGGCAAGACTGACATCAGCACCAAGTGATGGTGCCTTCTTGAAAATTTGCAAAGCTTCCAAGAAGGCTGCCGACTCTTGCAAGCCTCCTTTGATGAAAAATCCTACCATTCCCGAGTGTCCAAATTGTTGTCTCAATGCCAGCTCATGGTGTGGGTGTGACTTTAATCCTAAAGATACAAAATACAGTAGTTGCAACCAGATATGAAAACATTGTTTTTATCGATCCACACATGTAATTACTAATGCTACTAAGTAACTGAATCCTAAACTGTATTAAAAGTGGGCGATCGATTGACGCTCAATCAAGAATGGTGTCCAAAAATACGATTACATATCTTAAATCTTTTAGTTAGTTCCTCGTTTGTTAGTGTATAAGTATAGTATATTATATAGCTGGATAAATTGTGTTACACTTTTGTTTTAAACGACTCAAGCAAGTTAGTGCATGGTGCATGACCATGTTACTTATTATTACAAGTACGAGGACATCTTTGATAATGTAATTTTCACTTGTCAGTTGCTTACTTTAAAATTAGGATGGATGCCAGAAGACGTGTGGCACTTGTTTTGTCTTTACCTTCCAAAAATCTTTCTACTTACTTATTGAAACATGCACAAGACATACATTCTAATGTATTCTACAATAACTAAGTGAGGGTTATCGTTTTCATCATACAGTTCAGTATAGTAATAATGGTATGAAGTATATTTTACTTGAACGCAGGCAGGTGCCCATTGCATCAAATGAACATTGTAAATATAGTTTGTTGACGTAATAAGTAACGCAAAGTTTTTGTTGTTGGGATAATTAACTCTTATCTGTCAACACATTTGTGCAATGTATTTGTAGCCTACGAAGTAACTAATTTCAAATCGTTACATTCGAATTCATGCAAAGTCGAATAGGTACAGATTTTTAGTACTGTATTAGTGGTACAAAATATAATTATACATATTAATCATTTATTTATACTATCAGATAGCAAGATAACATTATTAGAGCTTTATTGTAGTACTACTATACCTGGATGGAAAACTTTGAGCACTGCAGGATGAGATTCTAGGAAATAAGCAACTTTTAGACCGTTATGAAAATGTTGTTTCATTCTCAACGGTAATGTTTTAAGACTCCGTATCATCAGATAGCAATCAAATGGGGAAGGTATACCTCCCATACCTAGAGTAAAAAATATATAAATGAGTCTGGATGAAGGTGTACTTAAAGTCAAAGAAATATTGGTCATGTTATGCTTACAAATTTGATTTTCTTGAACACTTTTATAAAGACTCTCTGAGTTGGTCGTTACAGCTCCCATTGTGACATCCGCATGTCCACAAAGGTATTTAGTACATGAATACACTGCAACATCTGCTCCGAGTTCGAGCGGCCTTTGAAGCACAGGCGTCTTGTAATTCAGTGTTATTATGTACATTATATTATACTTTTATTAAGACATCTAATCGTAAGATGAGTACAACTTAAAAAACTTACAAGAAATGTATTGTCAACTGCGATGATGATGTCTTTTCTGACTTTATGAACCGCTTCTGATATACTAGCTATGTCAACGATAGCTAAAGTGGGATTTGCTGGGCTTTCCAGCCATAACATCTGCGAGTTCAACATTTTAAAATCTTACCACATTTAAATTATGTAGGTACTGTTGTTGAATGCATAAGAGTCAATCCTATCTCAAGTAAATACTTGTTTGCTATCTAAAAGAATAGTAAATATCAGCAAGTATGTTTTATTCCGTAGCTTTTACCTGTCTTCCCTTTTTGTAGTGTGTAAGTAAAACAGAAATGTCTTATTACATTCAAATAACATTTTACATGAAAATTCTTTCATACATTTCAGAAATTACTGCTGCTTTGAACTTTGAATCTAATGAGTGTATTTTCTAACGAAGTTTTGTATAGGTATTGTGAATTCTTGATAAAAAGCGTACCTTCGTATTAGGTTTCACCGCATTTAAAATGCTTTCACATGCACTGCTGTAAATAAATTCAACCATGATGCCGAAGTGTTTCCATTTGTTTCTGAACAACCAGTCGGAGTCTCCGTTAGTGCATTGAACATAGATAACATGGTCTCCTTGTTGTAATGTTTGAACTACTGCGGATATTCCAGCCACTCCAGAAGAAAATCCAAGTGCTATGTGTAATTTCATATGAAGTTGATTAAGTTAAACATGTTCTTTTGAAATCGTTAATAAATAGACAGTAGAATACTGTTAGAGGTGTAGTTACCATATTTGGCAGCATCCAATTGAGCCATGCAGTCTTCCAGACAGTTCCGGGTGGGATTGCCGCACCTGCCATAATGATATCCCTAAATTCCATAATCATCGAAAGAAAGATTGGTTGGTTAGAGGCAAGATTCTAAACTTTTTAACACATTTTTTATGTATAAGAGTAGAATTGAAAGAAAATGCTGAATTCACGTGCAATTAAATGGGTAAACTGACAGGTCGAAATATAAGGTGAATACTACAATGTCCCGTTGCATCATTGATGAATTGTTTTTTATTAGGTAGAGGTAAATAAATTTTCATTTGGATATACCGAAACTACACTCTCCGTGGCCGGCCCATGCAAAACAAAAACAGACGAAGTCACTATTGGCACTACCAGACAATTTGTGGAAAAGGTTCCAGGATCCACCGTTTCTCCTATTGCCATTGTTTCAAAATCCGCGGAAGGACTTTTCCATTTTTTCAAATTTTCATTAAACTCTTCTTCGGAGATTCCAAACTCAGCCATAGCAATTGAACACCAAGGAACACGTTTACTTCGGATCGATCCGAGGAATTGGAAAAAGCTGAACAGCTAATAGCAAGTGTAAAGCTTTTTATAAATGTAAATGTATTCTTAGACTTTCCTAAAGATCTTGTGACTCTGTGTTGCTGTATCGTTCTAGTTCTTGTTTATATCGGGATTATTTTTACGGTTACTTAGAATAATTATTGCCTAGAAGAACCAAATAATTTTGGTTAAACTTTACGGAACCTATTATATTATTACGTATTAGAATAAGATTGTAGAATAGAAATAGAAACTAACGCCAATAATGTACCTAAATAGCTAAAGTGTAACAACGAACTTGTTTGTGTTTACAACTTTGCTGAACTAAAGCTAAATGATCTTTGCGTCTACTGCTT